>CABHPQ010145313.1:0-37045 GCA_902168405.1 Peromyscus aztecus
ATATATATATATATATATATATATAAAATCTTCAGTATCTTGAGTATTTCTTTCTAGTCAAATATTTGTGTTGAAATTATATATCAGAGACTCTCTATTTATACAATTATTAGATAGTGAATAAAATTTAACAAAGGTAAGTGCTGGACTAAAATAGAAATTCCATTCATGGTGCTCCATGGTACTCTTTTGTTTTTTAGTGTGTGTGTGTGTGTGTGTGTGTGTGTGTGTGTGTGTGTGTTCATATCCATACTAGCATATGTGTGCATCTGTGTGTCAGCATACACAGGATAGAGGCTTACGTGGAGTCTCTTTCTTGACAGCCCTCCACCTTATTTGATATCTCTTCCTCATTCTTTTCATGCTTCCATTATGGCTCATGAGGGTGCTGGGATTCAAGTCTGCATGCTTGTGCAGCAGGCACTTCACCGGCTGAGCCATCTCTCTAGCTCACTATTCACAATGTCTTAGTAAATTTCCACTGGTGTGAAAGGCACCAGGTCCTCCGCATATATGTATGGCTGCCAGCTTGGTGTTCTTGTGGGACTCCTGACAGTGAGAGCATCTGACTCTTGCCTACTCCTGGGACTCTTTTCCTCCTATCGGGTTGCCTTGTCCAGCTGTGATACGAGGTTTTCACCTGGTCCTATTGTATCCTGTTTTGTCCTGTTTGGCTGTCATCTCTTGGAAGCCTGCTCTCTTCTGAAGAGGAAAAGGGTGGGGAGAGTGCATCTGGGGGGAGGGGAGGGGAGGGGATGGGAGCCAAGAGGAGTGAGTGGGGGGAAATTGTGCTTGGGATGTATTATATGAGCGAAGAATCTATTTTCAATTAAAAAAAGAGAAAGGAGTAGCAATATGGGAAGGCATTGTTTACAGGTGAAGCATGTTATAGATTGACAAGACATTTTGTTAGTTTCTAAGAACACAAACAAGAATAAGAAAAAGTCACCAGGGTTTTCAGTCACTACTGAAATGCACACAGATATTCTGGAAACGCACTTCAAGAATGTATTGATCTAAAACAAAATGAAATCGCTATGACATGAAAAAAAACTGTAATTCATAATAAATAGAATATTTTAGTCTTACAAAGAAATTGACTTATGAGTTGTGCCTTAGACAATGAATATTAGTTTATACTATTCCCAATATTGAAATAACTCAGTTTCTACCATGAATGCTAACCGATCAATCTGTCTCATTCACTGTGCCTGATACAAAGATATGTGTATGTGAGACAATACCTATTGCCCTACGTAGGCACACATTCCACAAAGGGTTAACTCACAATTGCAGGTGATGATAACTAAATTTCCATAAGTAGGTAGACAAATACAAAAATCTGCTTTGCTCACTTATTTTTTTTTTATGATTCAGAGATGCTAATGCAGTAGTTGTCTAAGTTATCTTATTATATTTAGCAGCTTACATTTTAGTATTGTAACTAATATATACAGAAGAATCTCTGAAGACTGACTCAAAAATTCATTGACAGGGAGAAGAAAGCAAAGAGTTATCAGCTAGACGCGAGCCTCGGCTGATTTACAGCACCTGCCTGGTGACGTGGAGAGATGGACCGAGGTTACATATGGCTGATCAGAGAGTAGCATCTGTACCTGGGGCCTTAAGTGCGGAGGACATGGTACAAGAAAATGAAAATGTCTTTTGCATTGGCCATGCCAGCTCCAAAGTTTAGCTAAAACAACACTCAGTGATATATGCATGAATTTTGTATTTCTGTCTTCTCTATTCTGTGGGCTGGCTATTCTCATGGGACAAGAAACCCAGGAATGGGAGACTTTAGTTTTAATCTTCTGGTATTTTACTGTTATCACTATACAGTATGGTGTAGTGTGCACATGAAGGTCAGAGGACAGAACTGGTTCTCTCCTTCAGTCATGGGTTCTGGAGTTTTAACTCAGGTTGTTAGTCATCCATGGAAAGCATTTTCCCACTGCTCTACCTCCCAAAGTCTCTTTACTGTTTCTAAACACACTTTGCAATACTGAAATTTCACCAGCCGATTGCCTTGATATCCTCGACACTGCAGAGGGATACGAAGAGAATCTAGATGCAAGAAGGTTAGGACATATCACCTAAGGATGTGTTTGGTATGCCCACTCTTTCATATTTTGACACCTATTCCATTTTTTGTAGTTTAGATGCAAAATTGGTTAAGATTTTCTTGAGCATATTTATGTTTAACATTTTCCCTTGAAACTGTTCCTGTTTTATTTCTCAGGCTGTTTTCCTATTTATTTCCTTTTATATTCACAGTATTGTCTTTTCTTCAGTGACTGGTTATAGTTCAATGATGGTTACATGTTCAATTATAGAGTAATGTGATATCACATATAACTTGGCTCAGGTCTTTTTCTATGAGCCATGATAGCCTGTTTAATATAAGAAAATTCACAGTTTTCTGTGTACATGATGGGGAAATAGCATTCATTTTTCTGCATTATTCCAGTATTATAGGTGGTAAGATAGCACAAATTTGGCATCAATTTCTACCAACAAGAGCTCCAACCATCACCAGAAGATGATTAAGTTTCCTTTGGGAGCATTCATTTGGTTTTATCTGGGCTAATCAATGGTAGATGACAGTCTCCAATGTATGTAGCCTTTGGAAAATAGTGTATTATCCAATCTAGACACCTAGATTTCCACTCCATTTACTGAAAAGTAAAGAGTACCATTGCTATAAGGGCAGTTTATCATCTTAAGGCACTAATCTTTGTGTGCAGCCAGTGGGCCGTTCAGAGCTTCTGTGAGTTGAGTCTTCAGTTTTGGACATCTCATGTTCCCCTGTGAGTTCCCCAGTGTGAAGCTCCTTGACTGCCAGGGTGTATGGAAAATAGGTAAACACTTACACTTCATTTATGACTTTTACTAATGTGGTAAAAGTTATAAACATTGTTTAGTTCCATTAACTTATGCTGTCAGTTTATACTTTCAATTCCACTGATACTATTGTGGGTGGGATAAAGAAGGTGAGGACTATGCTAGAATTAAAACTATTTACTTTTACTTCAGTGAGATTTAATTTCCTAATTTGTGAGACTACCTCACTCAGGAGTTTGAAGATTGTTTAAAGTGATTGTTTGAATATGTTTTCCCTATCAAATTACTTATCTATAAATTGGGATAATACTAGCTCATATTTCTGAGAGTTATTTTGAGAACTGAATCCATGAATATGTGTGAAGTCTTTAGAGTAGTGTATAACTTGTAGAAAACATTAAAGTTGACATCAGTGTATCACCAGTTTTGTTAAGCTGTGATCCTGAAACAATTTGAGCATTATAAAGATTAACTCACGTAGAAGAGAAAATATATAGGAAAATAAAGAATAAAATATGTGTGATTTAGTACCACCCTTTAAGGGGGCTACAGGTAACTGACATTCACAGAAAAAAGGAAATGTCACCAATTCTCCAAAATAAAGTGGAATCATTAAAGGATCCAAGAACAATAGAACTGTGACACAGAAAGTAAAAATCTGAATGCAGTGCTTATTTGATGATATTGGAGGCACTATATATTTTAAAAATGTATTTACATCTGATAGAGGGCTAGTATCCAAAATATAGTATCCAAAATAAAGAACTAAGAAAACTAGATATGAAAAAATAAATAACACAATTAGAAAATGGGATGCAGATCTATACAGTTAATTCCTAGAAGAGAAAACCCAAATTGTTGAGAAACAAAAAAAAATATTTAGCATCCTTAGTCACCAGGAAATGCAAATCAAAACTATTTTGAGATTTAACCTTATACCACAAGAATGGCTAAGATCAATAAAAGAAGTGACAGCTCATGTAAGGATGTGGAGCTAGGGGAACACTCATCTATTGCTGATGGGACTGAAAACTTGTACAGTCACTATGGAAATCACTGTGTTCCCCAGAAAACTGGGAATAGATCTACTTCAATATCCAGCTAATCCATTCTTAGGCATATACTCAAAGGATGCTTCATCGTACCACAGAGACACTTGCTCCATTGTTTACCTATTCATAATAGACAGAAATTAGAAACACCTTAGGTGTTCCTCAGAAGAATGGATAAAAAAATTCTTCATTTATACAATGGAGTAGTATTATTCAGTCATCAAAAATAAAATCATGAAAATTTCAAGTAAATGGATGGTACCAGAAAAAAAATCAGCCTGAGTAAGGTAATCCATATTCAGAAAGAAAAATATAGTTTGTATTTGCTTTTATGTGGATATTAGCAGTTATGTCAATGATAAGCAACCTACAATTTATAGAATCACAGAGGTTATGTATGTGTAATGTGTAATTACATTACATGTGTAATGTAATGTGTAATCACAGAGTAATGGAATAGGGGAGGGGCAGATAGATCTCATTAGGAAAGGGAAATAGAATAGATAGGGATGAATGAGAGGGGCATGGAACAGGATGATCAAATGGGGAGAGGTGGGTGAGGGAGGGAACACAGGGAGAGGCAGCTAAATTAAGAGCTATTGGAGGGATACTATGGAAACCTAATACAGAATATAATATTACTAAAATATATACCCATATGAAGGCAATTTAACTGAAATCACCAAATAACAAGGAAGACACAGCTCCAACTGGCCACTTCTTGTCACTAAATGAAGCTTCTGGTCCCAGGACTGCATAACATCCAATTGAGTTGTTGGCCAAAGGAGTCCAATGAAAATTCCCAAACAATCCAAGCTGTTGTCAAAACTATAGGTTTCTCTCCACAAACTGATTGCAAGGCCCCATTGCTGAAGATAACACCTATACAATACGTTGAACATGGAGAAATTGAACTGATGCCCACATAGAGCCTTCACCCCTGCATGCCAGCATCATTGATATAGGAAGGTACTCCACAGTCTCCAAAAGAGAAATGTAAACATCAAGCCAGCCACAAACTCTTTAATCTACAATGGTGTCCTGGCTACAAAATATGCTGTGGCAATGATGGCACAAATCTTGTGGGAATAAGAAATCAATATTTGATTTTACTTAAGGCATATTCTATGAGAAGGAACCTATACCTAATGCTGCTTGGTTGACCAAGAACTTGAGACTATAGAGCCCAAGGTGTTTGTTTAAAAAAAGTAGCAATAAAATAATTCCTTTGACATTCTGTTATACTCATAGATCAGGGTCTTGCTCATTCAGCATCAGAGAAACTTCCTCCTATACCAGATGGGAACCAATGCAGATACCCACAGGCAAACATTATCCAAAAAGTGAGAGACCTTGGAACACTCAGCCCTTAAAGGGATGTCTCCATCTAATCCTTCCCCTCAGAGCCCAAGGAATCATCAAGAAAAGGGGGCAAAAAGAGTGTAAGAGCCATAGGGGATGGAAGACAACAAGAAAACAAGACCCTCTAAATCAATACGCTCAAAGGACATCTGAACTCACAGAGGCAGAGGCAGTATGCACAGCCTGCATATTTCTGTACTGGATCCCTTATGTATCTATTATAGCTTCCAGTTTAGTGCTTCTACAGGATTCATGAGTGTGCAAATGAGTAGGTCTCCATTTCTTGTGTCTTCTCTTGAACTGTTTTCCTTCTGCTAGTTTGTTTTGTGCAATTTTGATGTATTATTTTTGTTTTATCATATCATATTATATTATATTACATTATATTATTATCCTTTAGTAACTTATTTGTTTTGAAATGAGAGACTGAAAATAAGTGGATCTGGATGGGAAGGGAGGTGGGGAGGAACTAAGTGGACTAGATGGAGGGGAAACTGTTCAGGATATATTATGTGAGAAAAATATGTATTTTCAATGAAAGGGGGGAAAGAGTATGGATATTTACCTACATATATGTGTGTTCCACCTGTGCGCTATGGACTGGGAAGATGGAGCTCTTGCCTAGGACTTGGGTTCAGTTCCCAGTACTCACATGACAGTCTGTAACTCTAGTTCCAGTGTCTCAGACACCCTCCTCCTCCTGAGGCACTGCAATCACACATGCACACACAGAGAAGTAGACAAACTGTCACACACATTAAAAATATCTTTTTAAAGAAAGGAAAAAAGGAAGGTAGGACAAGAGAGTAGAAGAATGAAAAATGGTAAGATGGGGAGGAGGAAGACAAGAGGAACTGAGGGAAGAATAAATGTCAAGAACAGCTCAACTCTCTGCTGAAGATCTAAGTTTCACACAAATACAATTAACATTACTTTTATTTTATTCCAGCAGGAATTGTGCTTGTGCCTTAGATTGAATACTCCTTCCATATTCTGATTCCATGGATTATTTCATTTCAATCCTTAGAAAGCTCCTGTAACACTATTTGTATACCTTTGCTGGTGTCATATTGCTCTTCACATTATGATAGCATTCTTCCAGTAGAGTTCTACAAGCATCGGTGTGCTCCTTAGATAATGATGAAAACTCATTTTATAACTTATTTATTTTTTTAATACATTTATTTGTTTTGTGTACATGTGTAGGAACAAGTGGCCACAGAGTCTGTGGGAAGGTCAGAAGACAACTTGCTGGAGACAGTAGGTTATTTACTTATTTTGTCCACCATGTGGGTCCTGGGGATGAGACTCATGTCATTGACCTTGGTGATAGGCTCCTTTATCAGTGGAGCCATCTTGCTTGCCATGAATGCTGCTTTGTGAAGTATGTCACATTTATAGTACAAACCAGTACCTCCTTGTTTTCCCTGGGTTGTTTGGTGATAGACATGATCCAAGCTATGAAAAGATGTTTATACATGTGCGCAAGCTGTCCACATTGCATCTTTTCTGACACTTCTTGTCCCCACCTGGGACAAATTGTTCGTCTCATTCAGATTCCATTCAAACCCCAAAAGTTGCTTTATTTAGTGAATGTTTCTGCCTGGAGGGAGCCAGTCTCTCACATCCATTCTCACACTTACACAAGCCCTATATTGTATAAGTGTTGTTTAGACATAATACAGAAAATCCATATGCACTAAACCTTCTCCTATTACTTGCTTTTCACACTTTCTTCCTTATTTCATGGTGAATATTCTCTTCTTTCCTATACCTACAATAGTTGTGCACCAAAGTGCAACCAAAAGTGTGTTAAAATGCATAATTAATAGCAATATAGATAGCAAAACTAAGAAATCCTGTGTTAGGATAAAATAGTTTCAACAGTTTCATGAGCCTTTTTATTGTACATTAAAATTTGTATACATATTTCTTCCTTTCTGAAAGTAATCTCAAATGTCTAGGTACTACTAAATTTCAAATAAACTATGACCATTATCTCCATATGTCTATTAAATATCTAATGTCTGCTCAAAGGTATTGCTCTCTAGACCTAGCCTTAAAGACTCTGCTAGCCTAATTATGTCAACGGGTTAAGAATATGTTTGCATTCTTTCACTGTCATTGTTTGAAAGTCTCTGTCCCAGGGTCTGGGCACTGTCTCTACCAACTATTCTTACATAATATGGAGATCACATTTCCATGGCTCTTTTTTTCTTGTGCACAAAAAGCTGTGGCATGGTGCTTAATAAATGTTAGTATGATCAGTTATAGTGGAACATGGAGGTCAAAATAGTACCTATTCTTTATGTTTAAAAAAAATCTACCTTAAATCTGAACATGGATGGGGTAGAAGTATATTACCTATGATGTGTTGTACAAACATATAGTTCTGATGTTTATACAGGTTTCTACAATGATGCATTGTCATACATTTGCTTACTCTACCATATAGGTTAATCTTTTTAATACACAAAATTTATTGTGTAACTCTGTTACTTTTAGAATTTGTAATGTCTCTTCTTTGCTAATCAAATTATATCCATAGTATCAACATCCTGACTGGCCCTACAGTTAATGTATTCTACCATCATGCATGAAGTACTTGGAGCTTCTGAAAAACTTCAGATATGTTCAACTTCTAGTCTTGTTTACTGCTCTTTGTCATTTAGTTTATTCCAATGAAAAAGAGAGTTACATTACAGAAATTGTCCAGACTCTTTATTGGTCAATACTGTGCATTTCCCTGCTTTCTCATTGCTACTTTGGACATCTTGACAAATAGAATTTACTTTTCTATTATTAGCCTCAATGTCATTTTGACTTGTTATACTTCTACATTCTACAGATTCATTTTATAGCACCACTCCAAAACCATTTAACAGATATTTAAGTGCCCCACTACATACTTTCTATGCCAAAGATAATCGTTTATTTATGTTTTCAGTCTAGGGCCATGGGGATATTCCTAGCCATCTACCCATGACTAATGAAGTCATGGAACCTAGAGGAAAACCTACCATTGCTACTCCCTTATACAAGTAAAATTTCTTCCTGCATTCTAAATACTTATCCTTTTACCCACTGGTAAATATAGCTCTTAACCTTCATGAATGAAGCTTCTTTTGAAGCATATGGAGACAATTACAGCCACAGATGGTTAAAATGCAGAGAACAACTTACCATAGGGTGCACAACTTAAGTGGATACACCTACAACATAACTTCTACACCCAAAGCTCAGATAAAACACAAGAGCCAACAGAAAGCTTGTAAGAGCCAGAGGACTAGGATGTCTGCTGACAGACTGTGTCTTCCATATAGGACAGAGAGGCTGCATCTATGAAATTTCAGCAATATGGTAGACTATACAGAATTTGAAAAATGACAATATCAGTTGACATGCCAATATGGATGAAGAACACTCACAAGGCCCTGTCCCTACATGGAGAGCTACAGTCGATTAATGACGACTGACAGAGGGACAATTAAACTTCCCTAGGTGGGAGTAAACTAAGTTGATTATACATTACCAAGTGGTCAGCCCTAAAAACATGTATATGCAAGCAACACTAAATGGACTGAATTCAGGAAGATTATATGTATGTATTAATACTTAAAGAAAAAGTTACAGCTGTAGAATAGGACAATATTGGTGAAGCAATTTTTTTTCACCACTTCTTGGCTGTATCCCTTGATCTGTTCTCCAAAGATAAAAGGGATCTTTAACAGGGGAGGTATTGTAGTAACTCATGCCTTAGAATCAATGTGCAATAGTTATTATCAGTCTCAGTGATGATAGTGATGAGGATAATGACGATAAAGGTGACCAATGACTACCTGTCAAGTAACAACTTGATTAGGTAAGATTAATTTATTATTGCTAAATCTTGTTTGCTTAGAACCATGTAAGCCATATTCTATGTGACTTGTTTAAAATGGACTTTTGTCATACAGTTTGTGGGAGTGAGTTATCACCAAAACATGTATCTGGTATTTTTAAAATAAAATCAAAATTCTGTATTGATTATGATGGGGATAGTTATGATACTGGAAAGAAAACAACTTCTAATTTTAAATCACTTGGCATCTATAAAGTTGAAATCTTATCCAGACATTTCTTGCTGACATGGTGCCAAGCTTGCAAAGACACATAAGAAATATGAGATATATCTATTTAGAGATAAAAAAATCCAACAAAACAATCTTCATAGTCAACCTATAATCTACACTTTTCAGTAACTGAAAATGTTATGCTTTAAGTTTGATTCTAAAGAACATATTAGCATACCTGCTGAAAAGATGTTGAAAAGAGGAAAATCACTCTTTAGCACTTTTAAAAGACATTACAAACTCAGATGATGACTGCTGAATCAAGAGAACACGAAACTGTCTTTAAATAGAAATGGCATTTAACTTAACGAGTTTTTTAAAAAGAAATATTTTCCATTACCATTTGTGTTCAGAGTGAGAAAAAAATTGCAAGTCACAGTTCCTTCTGGTTTTATTTTTTTTCTTTCAACAGTAAATATTGTCTTTCTTTCAGGCAGTGGAAGCATAGACAACACTGGGTATTGGAACATATACTTTTCAAAGAAGTCCTGAAAGTCATGATTATCAGCTCATTGGTTGTCAAAGGCCCAAACCAAAAATCTGTTGACATTAATGATGATAATCATGACAGTAAAAGTATCTAAATCACAGAAAGGCAATGGTATCTGTTAGTGCTACAGAACAATTTGTAATGATTAGTGGGAAAGCATGCTGATATATTGGAAGCAATATTTTGAAGGTCATTCAGCTATCAGCTTGCGTTCATGCTATTCAATTAAATACACACTAAAAAAAGCTGTGATTATTTATGGAAAGTAGTTTGTAGTGCTTGTAGAATAGTATATTACAAATTCTGGCTGGATGTAAGAACAGAAACGGCTGATCTAATGCACCATTAAGCAAACTGCATCTTTGCTGTACATTTTTTAAGCATTAAACTAATTATGATGAGGTTTGAATTTTACTATATGCTGCATATTTAATCTTTTTAAGAGCCTATCAAGTTGAATCATGAGACACAACTTGTTTATGCTATAAGCAACAACATGCAATATTAACAAAGCACAATATCCTAGCTTAATTAGAAAAAGTCCATGTGTTCTTAAATACATTTAAAAGTATAACACCGCATAGCTCTAATGCGAACTTAGTATTTAATTATATTTGAAACTAATTTATATGGCTTGCAACATTTTTCCCCTTCTCCATCTCTCTGTACAGAATGTTTCACTAATGATCTACTTAAAAGTAGCCTCTGTTGAGGATCATGGGAAACAAGAAAGAGGAAGTGAGACTTGTTAGCAGGGAGAAACACTGGCTGAGGTGATCACAGGGTGGAACTCAGCTCAGTTGGATTACCAGGTGGCATTTGTTCATCTTATCCAGTCAATTCTCTGAACTGCATCTTACAAAGACCTTTCCCACCAGGCTCCGTCTGGGCTCCACCATGACATTCTACAGCAGAATCTACTCAGAGAAGAATCTACTTTAAAATTCCCTTCTCTCCTCCTTCCTTCCCTCTTTCCATACTTCTACCCCTCTGTCTCCCCTGTTCTCTCTTTTCTGTACCTTTTCCTTTCTCTCTATACCTCACTCTCCCTTTGTCTTTTCTTATGAGAGGATCTGTATTGGGCAGGCTGCCCCCAAGCCTGCTATCGTTGGGTTTGTCCTTCCACAAAGCATTCTGATTACAAGTGTGCACCACCACAACATAATTCTATTTCCTACGCTTAATATCAAACTTGAAATTAAGTAGTTAACTACTACAGAAAACACCCAAGGAACATACATGCCAGTATCAACTGGGCTGTGGGAACTTTCAAGGCTATTAACTCTCTTTTTGTGCTTGGACCTTCTGGCTTAATGACAGAGCAAACTTTAACTTTCAAAATAAAAAAATATGATGGGTAATCAATATCAATATTAAAAATACATTTTGACATAGGAAATTCGTGCTTGTTGAGCAGTTAACTTTCTTTTTTAGATTCATATGAGCTTCACAGTACAGGTGAAGCAAGAGAACAGAGAAGAGTCATGCAGAACTGAATCACATGAGCAGATCAAAAGAGATCAAGACTATTTACCTTCACAAATCGTGACGCCATTTCCAGAGAATCCCACACTGCAGAAGCAGGCTTCCACACCATTGTGGATTTCACACTTGGCATTTGGGAGACACGGTGTCTTGGTGCAATTTTGTGTGTAGCAACAATTCAACAAAGTGGAGAAACCCACTAAATAAAATCAAGACATAGATCTTGTCAAAACAAGAGATTTCCCATCCTTGTGTTAAAGATCAATACCCCACAAATGTGCTTATTTCTCTTCATCTAGAAAAATTCCCAGTGACTCATTAATTAAATCATAGAAGAAAAGTGACTAAGCCTAAAGATTAAGGAGTGTATCATGTAAATTTCATAGAACTAAAACATAATGGGGAATCCAGCTTTATAATAAAATCTATGAGGTAATCCAGTTCTGAAAACTCAGTATCTCTTGTCACTGAAGTAAAGTGCTTACTTGCAAAGGTGTTTCCTGACTGCAAAGCAATTTCCCTTCTCCTGCTCTGGGAGTTACCTTTTCCCTCCAGAAATCAAGGTAAATTGAGTATCTGGATGTGCACAAACTAAAATCTTTTATTTTTAAGATGTTACTTGTCTTATCTAGGAGGAGAAGAAATGCATGTCCCTTCCCATCTCCTAGTCTTCTGGCAATTGTCATTCTGCCCTTTTCATGGCAAAAATGCCTTTTCTGGTATCTTGTATTAAGAGAAATTAAAACAAAATTCAACATACTGTTCTACAGTTGATCTCTCAGCCACAGAACACCTGCCCTACATGACAAACGAAACTGTTTTGAGGACTGTTAGGAAACGATAAGCGAAATCATAGTGTGTTTCTTTTTATTGTCTTGTTCCAAGCCCACTTAAGAGCAAGCTTGGGCCGGAACAGGGATGAATCACAAAGCCATTGTTTCGAAAACAGTTATCTTGGATAAATTGTCCTTATCTGGTACCTAGAGATTTTTACACAGTCAATTCGAAATCCCAGCCCTTTATAAGACTATATGTACTTCTTAAACCTGGATTAATTTGCCTTCAAAGAAGTGATTTATTATCTCTCCCCATGCATCACCAAAACAGGGTTTTAAATGAACCCAAAGTCCAGGCAGGCAGTAGCCTTAAAATGTCAGAAAGCCTCTCTCTCAAGTATTTGTGGTTTAGATTTCCCAAGTTTCTTGGAGGCCATCACAAGAAAGGTCAAAGTCTGAGACTTCGAAGACTTTCGAGATTTCTCCAGGAAGAATAAATAGGTAAAAGCCCTGGGTCGTGAGGAGCAAGATCCAGAGTGGAAAGGCCAAGCAGAAAAACATCCTGTGAAAGCCCAAGTCTGTTTTCCTTGGAGACCGTGCCAGACACACTTAACACTTGAACCCCAGCTAGTGAAAAGTCTCCTTCCCTGCTTCTCTGCAGGTGGGCGCTCTGCAGCCTCCCAGGCCCAGCCCATACTCACCTAGAAGCGGGAGGAGTCTCATTGGAAGCCACGGAGCTGGCGCTGAGGGCTCAAGGCTGGAGTGCGGGTCTGTCCTGGAGCTGGCCAGGCGCGGCCAGGGTCCCGCTCAGTCCCCTGTGACGCACAGCTTCCTCCTGTCACTTTCCGGCCTCTTTTGTGTGAATATGTACACAGCCCTGAGTCTGCAGGCCATGTCCGGCGCCAGGCCCCTTCACTCAAACAGCCTGGGCTCCATTCCCAGGCTGTGGCCACAAATTCCCTATAGGATTACAGCTGGGACTCTGATGTGACTTCGCATTACTCCAGGAGCAGCCACCAGAGTGTCCTCAAAGCTTGTGCTCACAGATCTCACAGACCTATTGGGAACTCTGTCTGGGATAGTGTCCAGAAGAGAGCACTCACGTTGCAGAGGGCCTCTGACTCCTCTTCTGTTCACTGATAGCTGTCCTAAGGAAAAGGGGCGAAGATGGCAACCGGAGTCCACCGTCTCTGCGGCACTTCGTCAGTGCTCAGTTTTTACCTGATGGGAGATCAAGGACCCAGGAGTAAAACTGTGGTTAAAGAAAGAGTGAAAAGTAAAAACACAAATAATAATAAAGGTCAAGTTTTCAGCTAAAAATGTGGAATCACAAAACGTTCTTTTCTCTTTTGGAACTAAAAATGGAGTACGATTCACCATTGCACCCCCCAACTCATCACACCCCCAGGACAATTTGTGCATCGTACTCAGCTTTGTTTTAATTGTTTGTACACGAGTCCATTATGTGAGTGACTGTCTGTCAGGTTGGAGAATAGAAACGGAGGAAAGATAGTAAGACCCAGAGATGGCCGATGACTCAAAGGAAACAGCGTCTTCCAGACGCAGCAAGACTGACACACACGTGAACTCACGTTTGCAACAGCATGCATAAGACCTGCACAGGTTCAAACCAACCTCTGGACGTTAAGTCCCACCCCTAAACAAAAAGCTATTTGTAATTGATTCCTGCTGGGAAAGGGAAAATCCGTTTTTTCCAAAGAAGTATCACTAAGGTATATCAACCACAGTCCAAGGCAGGCCCCATACCCAAGAGCTGCCTACACAAAAAGGCCATACACTATTTTATGGGCTTTTTGTTTAGCTTTGTTTTGGTATTTTTTGTCTCATGAGGTTTTAAATTTTTTTTGACATAAATTTTGTTCTTCTCTCATACATTATGTCCTGACTAGAGTTTCCCCTCCTGGCATTCCCCCCAGTACCCAACACCCTCTCACCCTCCCTCTCCCCGAGAACCACCTCTCCTCCATTTCTCTTGATTTTCATTTATTTGAGCATGGAAGAGAGGAGAAAATTAAGTTGACTTAATCAGGGTAGAGAGACGGGGAGGATCTGTGAGGAGTTTGAGGAGGGGAAACAGGATCAAAATTTCAAATAAATAAATAAATAAATAAATAAATAAATAAAGCTACTCAAACAGAAAAAGAAAATAATTCTAGCTTAAAAAATAAAAGTAACTTGCAGACAAACTAATTCATAATAACAGAAAGTAGACACGCATTTGCCTGAGATTGGGACAAGCGGGGCCGGGCTACAGAAAGGTGCACTGGGGAGCCTGGGGATAGAGGGATGTCACCTCTACTGAACTGGAGATGACATGAGTGCGTGTGACTGACAACATTTATCGAGAGGTGTACTTAAACTTGGTGCGCCCCACTGTGTGCAAGTTGAAGAAATGGTCTATGTGAAGTGGAGGTAAAGAAATGACTAAAGTACATTCCATTAACACAAGGCATTTTACCTTACGAATAGGGCACCACTCTGATGCACCCGGCGTTTACCAAATGACTGCTGAGAATCTACCTTGTTTGTACAGAGCATCTTCTCATAATGAACATCAGTGTTCCTCAACTCCATGGATATTACAATAATGAGTCAGCTATTGGAACCAGCCACTAAGGTGCAAGAGTTTATGGATGGATCACATGTCCCTTGTCCTTTACAGCATTCCTGAGACCCTTCCTAGCTTAATTTAAGGTGAGGTAAATAATAAATAAATAAATAATGAAAAAAATAAACATTGTTCCTGAGAATGATTCCACCACATGTTAAAAAAATGAGGACCAGAATGTCATGTGACTTCCCCACAGTCCCACAACTAGCCCAAGGGGCTGGCCCAGCTGAGGATGACAGCTGAGGATATTTTGCTCCAAGACCATGTTGTCGGTGGTCCTGATTGATATATAGTCTTTCTCTCATGGTAATCCCCTTTGAAGATTGTGCAAGAAGGTGGAGATGTCAGAGAATGCAGTCAGGGAGGTTGAAGAGGTGATTTGGGTGCTTAAATTTCATGAAAAAGATGTTTGTTAATTTAAAAAATAGTTATTTTTTTCTCTTTTTAAGCACTGGATAGCAATGTAATGGGCAAATTCCAGGACTGTCTGAATGATGAATCCCAAAGAACTTTCCAAGGCAAGGAGCAGTCTGCACATAGTTGAAGAAACAGGGAGTGACTGCCTGGACAAGAACAACATGATGGTTCTGGGGAGACATGGGCAGATTTCTGAAAGAGCTGGAAGAAGCCAGAACGTTCCAGCTGATTCGTGTGGCCATGCATGGGTGGCCATGCATTCTAACTGTAGCTTGGTTTGAATGCCTTTGAGACAGAGGGTGTGGAGGTGTTCAATTTGTTTTAGGTGGGAGAGGTTATATTCTTTTACAAATGCAAGAAAGCTGGGATGAGGACTCATTTTGAAAGGAAAAAAGGAAGGAGCCTGCCTCCCTGCCTTCTTTGTGTTAAACTAGAAGCTTTCTAGTGATCGGAGTCAATCTATGTAGTGTGAGTTTTTTAGGTTAAATGAAGTTGAATTTCAGTGTACATTTACAGAGACTAACTTCAAAGGGCTTAAATATAGAACTTTATTATTTCATGAGAAAAATTATACACTGAGACACAATACCTATTTGAAAAAGCCATTAACCTAAAATCATTTACTCCACCTATCAGACACACAAATTTAATCTTCAGTTTTTCACAAAGATAACAGAAGATAGAAAAATCTTTGAAAAATGTTATTCTTGCTTTAAATATTAACAGAAGCAAATTAACACTTGAATGTTGTATATAATATGTTTTCTCTGTTTTTATTAAAAGTGAGGCTTATTCATGCTTCAAAAAATGATATCATACAGAAGATACAGAGTGATTAATAGTGCTTCTAGTTTTCAGATCACTCATCGCAAGATCAGAATCATTTTAAAGTGCATTGTTTGAGAAAGTCTGTATTGTGTGATGGGTTAGCTATCAGTTCATTGGATGGTTCGGAATCCATTGTCTTTGTAGTACTTCAGAAAGACACTAAGAATTTTCAATAAAAATATTTTGTCAGTGAAGGAAAAATCTATTTTAGAAGCAGTGATTACAAAGGAATTGTGTGTGTGTGTGTGTGTGTGTGTGTGTGTGTGTGTGTGTCTGTCTGTCTGTCTGTCTGTCTGTGTGGCATTATGTACACATGAGTGTAGTGTGGATGAAGGCAAGAAGAGGGTGCCTGATGATTGCTCTGTAGCTAGAGTTACAGACAGTTGTGAGCTACCTGTGGTAGGTACTGGGAACTGAACCTCAGTCCTCTGCAAGATCAGTATGTGCCTGTAACTTGAGTCATCTCTCCAGCCTCATGTTTAACTTTCAAAGACAGCAATCATATGAGACTTTATTTTGTTTGAAGTATAGCACATCGAAAGACATCACTATAATCTTCCTGTCTGGTCATGGCTTTGGGGAAAGACTGGCGCATTGGTGCATTCCACCTCAAATTGTGAGGTCTTAGTGCTTTATCTTACTTCTATCTGCAACAGGACAGCCTTGAGATGACCTTGGGAAGGTCAGACTGTGAAGGTCTTGGCTGAGCACTTCATTTCATATAGAGTGGAATCTGGAAATATTGCTGATTGTCAGTTGATTCCATGTCATGGAAGCAACACCACCTACCTGTTAGAGGACAGTGTACATAACACAATATGTTACACACTGCATACCAAACATACTGCCTTGAACATTCAACACACCTAAATATAAGGCATCAGTACACAGTGGGTATGAAGACATTCTCTGCAGCCATGTTTATTGTTCCCACAAAGGCCAGTGCTAGGAATCCTATGCCCTTTCCTCATGCTTTGGTTAGAGTAACCTTTTCCTTAGTGGAAACCTTGTGATTGGGTTCTTTTCCAGGCCAGTGATTATTGCTCAAAACATTGGTTATTTTCCACCTTTCAAATTTGCTAACATTAGTGAATTTTTGTCCCCAGTTTATAAATTGAAGTAATTCATTATGACTTCACATCATCTATTTCTTTAGATGTTCAGTAGAATACAAGTTTCTATGTAGACTTTTCCAAAATGTTCAATTAGCTTCAAAGGCAGCACTAACAGGATCTGGGGGTGTGACTCAGTTGGTAGAAAGCTTTCCTAGTGTGCACGAAATCTTGGTTCAATTCCAAGCATTGCATAAGCCAAATATGCTAGCACAGGTCTGTAATCCCAGAATTCTGGAGGTGGAGAGAGGATCAGAAATATAAGGTGTACTTGGCTACGTTGTAATTTTGAGATTAGTTTGGATAAGTGATACTGTCTCAAATAGAAAACAAGACAATGACCAAATACAACATTCACAATCTACAGTTATCAAACATGCTATAAGAAAGCAAAGAAAGAAGGAAAGTGAATTATGTGTAAATGACTAATTTGATACAGTATGTTTAATATTGAAAAGTTCAAAAGCTTTAGTTGTGTCTCAGCATGGACAGCATATGGCAGTTCTCAAGAATAGATGAGGACTGAGGTGACACACAATGGACTTATCTGTTTAAGGTTGTTCTTAACCTGGTTTCTTGGAATGCTAAGGTCAGGGCAATAGTTCTGTAGTTATTTCTTTCATACACTACATCAGTGGGATAGTTATGTAATTAAACAATGACTGATTGTTAGGTGCTGTGGCACATGGGAGGCTGAATTAGGAATATTGCCTGGAGTTCTAGGTCAGTCTTGCCTACATAGTTCCAGGCTAGCCCAGTAAGACACAACAATGACAATAAAACAGTGGGTCTCATTGACTGACTCAATAAGTAAATGCTTTTATACAATAAATGCAGAGTAAAATTTATTCAAAATGCTATTTTGTTCTGAGAGATTAGTTGGAAATGCTTGCCCAGATATCTTCAGTGTTCCAGATGCATTTTATGGCATTGGAATTGTCAAGACCTATATTTTCCCCAACTAATTAAAACAATGACGACGACGACAACGACGATGACAACAACAACAACAACACAAAATCCACAGATAAACTTAATTATTTGAACAGGAATTTATAGTTTCTAACAGGATGTGGGGCACATCTTTCCCTTTTTGTCTTCTGTTCAATTTATGAACTAACAAGAGAATGAGGAGATATTGCAGTGTTCAGACCTAGATACTGCAAGCGAATCTCGAAATCTGTGTGTTAGTTATTTAGCGGCACTCTTACCCTGCGAGGAAATGCCACAAAACACGACAGAATCCACAAACAAGAGTTTTATTAAGATAAGAGAGAGAGACAGCTGTGCACAAGCCTACGGAAAACACACGTGAATAAAGATGGAGTTGGAAACATGGCACCGGCTTATAAAGGCTGGGCCACGCTTGTGCACACAGGACCATGTGGCTATTCCACACATGCTCGTAGATCATATGCTTGTGCTGCATGCTTTATGCAATCACACAAAGCCATAGGGTCCTGGTCACACGAGTCATTTTGACCCAGAAATGGCTAGGTGGAAATGTCTAGGTCCACCGGGCATGCGCAACCTTGCCCAACCGTGGGGGCATGTTGTGAATCCCTATCAGTGTGTCCTTTAGATGTTATAATATATCGGATCTTTATACATATATTATATCAAAAATAGGGCTGGGGAGACAGCTGGGCTGATAAACCTCTTGTCATTCAATAGGAGATGGGAATTCAGATTCCAACACTCACGTAAATGCAAAGTAGGAGTCAGGAGAGAGAGTGAGGGCAACTAAAATCCAGCACTGGAGGAGAAAACAGGGTTCCCCAGGCAAGTGGACTAGGAGACTAGCTGAAATGGTGAGCTCTGGTTTCAAGGTTTGAGACCCTGCCTCCGTGTGTATGGTGAGGAATAAGTGAGAAAGACACCCAGCATCAAACTCTACTGTCCACACACACAAACATATAGGGCCTGCACATGTAAACACATATACACATGCATACCACGCCCCCACATATGTAAAAAATTATTGTGTCTTAACATACATTTGCACTTAAGTATCAGTCATTTCTTCATCCAGTTTTCAGGTACTTTTGTATTTAAAAGAACATTTTCAAAGCTGGCTTCCCAAATGTGAGCAGGAATACTTGCCTAGTTTTCTAGCTGGGGATTCTCTCAGTAGAAAGGGGTCAGAGCATCTGAAGATTTTCAGTGTTTCATGGAATGGAGGGATCGAGAATTCTTTCCCAGGCTGGTCCTACCCTTGTTTTGTGACCTTCAGAAAAATCACTGATCTTTTGAATATTCTAAGTAATAGTTTCCTATTCTGCATGGCTGGTTCACACTTAAGGTTCTACTTCTGAAGGTTTATAAACTGGCACCCAAACTTAGGAATAGTGCCTTCTGAACTAGACATAGAGAAGGAAGGGAAGGCAGAAAGAGACAGAGGGAGGGAGGGAGGAGGGATAATTGGAGAGAGAGACAGAGACAGAGAGACAGTGACAGAGAGACAGAGAAAGAGAGAGACACACACACAGACACACACAGACACACGCACACAGAGTCACATCCATGCTAATTATTTGCCTTTTGTCAGATTTCCAAATTGTTTCATTAATTTATCTTCCTTTCTTTGAACCTTTCCCATGTCATACAAATATTAAAGTGACCTCATCTTTTCAAAGGGCAACACTTCTAAAACAGATATCACAGTGAAATAGCTTTCTATTTAATAGTGTTGCACATTTTAACTCTGCTTCCCACATGTCATAGTGCTGATTCATTCATAGTTGATTGCTCTGGTTCATCAAATTGCTCTGAATAACATTTCAAGAGGTTACCAAATCCATCAGGATGTATGAGTAATTTAAATAATTTCTTTAGGTTTGCAATGTAGTGTACGTTACATTAAACTTCCTCTACCTTTGGGCATTTCAATTGCTAGTTTATTTTATCTTCTTATAATTCTTCACAATTGATCACTTATTTCAGGAAAATTAAATATTATAATTGAGTAGTAAGAGCAACTAGCATCCATTGTTCATGACAAACACATGAAAGATACAAGTCTGCAGTTCAGAGCCCTGGGGAGCATCCTTTGAAACTTCCTGTCACGTTGGGAATTATCCTTTTAGACACACTCTTTATGCTTTGTCACACAACTTTAATCTTGGCCAAGATTTAATTTTCCTTTATAACGTGTTTTATTAATATCCTTCAGGAAGGGATATTGGCTTAAAAAGTGCTTTGGAAATCTAGGTTGCATTAACTGATAATCCTTGCACTTTATCTTTTTTTTTGAATAATGGGCATTAGGTTCTTAATTTTCTTCATTTCTCAGTCTATACCATAAATAATCATAAACAATATCAACTCCATTGATTGCAAATATATCTTTACCCATAATGAAGTGATTAGACAAATTTGAAGGTCATCATCTAATCTTTCAAAAATTCTGATACCACATGATATTATTGTCACATAACTCATAAATTAGCATCATCAACAAGAGGCTATCATGTAGTTTTATTTTACTGATGTATGTCTCATATTATTTTATGAACCAGTTGTAACATTTCTCTAAAATGCTTTTATAATTTATGGGTTGTCATTTAATTATACTGCATAATCATTACTCTAGTAACTTACTCTAGATCATTATTCTAGTAACAGTATGTGGTGCAATTGTTTTAAAAGTTGTCACTACCTTTATGTTTCTTCTCTGTATGATTAACATTGTTGTAGTCACTCACTCACAAAGATGCTATCAGGATTTAGTAATATTTCCAAGAGCACTTCCACAAATGAACTTCTGGGGGCCACAAACACAGTTAAAAACTGCATCTTTTGAAAGTGGGGTCATCCTTGTGGATTCCTGGGAACTTCCCTAGCACCCTGTTTCTCCCTGTTCCTTTGATGTCTCCCTCTATCATTGTATCTCTTTCCTTGCTCTCCCACTCTGTCCCTGTTCCAGCTCGACCATCCTGTTCCCTTATGTTCTCATCCCCATCTGCTACCCTCCATTGCCCACCTCACCCCCAGTTTGCTCATGGAGATCTCATCTATTTCCCCTTCCCAGGGCGATCCCTCTTAGGGTTTTTCTTGTTAGCTAGATCTGCCTCAACTGAATATACCAAGCTCTGCTGACTCCCCATGGGAATCCTTGCCTTGGAGGAGGTGGGAATGGGGGGTGGATTGGGGAGGAAGGCTGGGGGGGAGGGGAGGGAAGTGAGGGGCACCTGTAATTAGTATGCAAAATAAACAGAAAATTTCTTCTTTTTTTTTTTTTTGGTTTTTTTGAGACAGGGTTTCTCTGTGTAGTTTTGCTCCTTTCCTGGAGCTCACTTGGTAGCCCAGGCTGGCCTCAAACTCACAGAGATCCACCTGCCTCTGCCTCCCAAGTGCTGGGATTAAGAAAATTTCTTAATAATAAAAAAAAAGAAAAAAAAGAAAGTGGGGCAGAGTTAAAGCTGCACCTTTTCAACTGAATCTTGTTTGTGAAATATAAGCAAAATTATTTAAGGTGTAGACGGTAATGAGGAGGAAGCAGGAATACATTACTTTACTTTTGTAGTTAAATATGATTGCCTAGGGCAGAAATTCAGAAGAAAGGGATTTTTCTTTCATTTACTTATTGGAGGGTTCTGCTTCTATTCCATTCCAAGCTTGCTCATATCAGCAAATACTCTACTACTGAGCTATATCCTCATTCCTAACAGGTTTTTTTTTTTAATGCAGATATTCAGATATTAACAAACTGGTTTCTTGATAAAATGCATAATTTTAAAACCGAAAGATTTCTAACTAACATTGGAAGTTAGTTATGAATTTCTTTTATTATAAAAGACTGAAGTTAGCCACTTACTGTCCACATAATTGACCATTCAGCTTGAGGCTGAGATTCCATTTGAGTGTGTTTATCATTTTGTCTAATTGAATTAGAAGATAATCAGATAATCCTGTTATAAGTAAACATTTCATTAATCTAGGTATTTCATATTCTTTAAAAAATCTCTGTTAAAGCTATTTTAGTGTTTTCTAATTTCTAATAAGTAAAAATTGCTGATGCTCCTATTAAAATACTAATATTCTTATTATTGGCCAGATTTATTGTTGATTTTATTTCATTAATCTCACCATCCTATCAGTAGTAACATATCTTCTCTTGCTTCTCCAAATGCCCGTATTTTTTTAGCATAAAAAATATTTTGCTCATAGTTAAGAGAAAGGACATTTGAAAAGTTTATAAAAATACTGAAGTCGTGAGTCCTTTGTTCACAGACTTCCTTTTTTTGGAAAGCTGAAATTAATTTTATGCATCACTTTTACTGTTGGAGCTAAAGTTGATAAAGTTGATTTGTACAATATTTAAGTGACGCCTCTTGTTTACCATTTGCTGTGGTCCATTACTGTAGCACTTGAGAGGCACCATGTTATTATGGTCTTAAAGGTTGTCCTGTAAATACACTAATTTTGTTCCATTTCCTCCTGTCCTTGTCAGTGGGTGGCTAAATCTCTTGTTTGTTTTGTTGTCTTCTGTTTTCTAAAGAACTTATAAGGCTGTCAAGAGTAGGGATTAATTTTGTTCATATGTCAACATAAAATTCTCATACCTAACAAACAATGCTATTTGAATTTAAAGTGTGCTATACAATGATTGTATTGAGAGGCAATTCAGTTCACAAACAAATCTGTTCTTAACAGAATTTTTGTGACTCCATGGCTCTGTCAAGGACTGCACAATTTTGAACAAGGGTATGTGTGGTAAAAGGACTTGCCTGAGGCAAGCTTCTTTTACAATAGTATGGATGGCAGCAGGTTCACGGTGGAGACTGAGAGACATTGAAGGCTTCTATGAAACTCCCCACACCGACAAAACAAAAACAAACAAACAAACAAACAGACAAACCAAAACAAAAATACCAGCTGTCTAGACAGGAAGTCTTTGAAGAGTCCCTAAAAATTGTAATAGGGATGCTGAACTGTAGCCGTTCACAGTTGATGGCATCTGGATGGGTGTGGAGTGTGGGGACAGTCTCAGTTATCTTTAAGGGGCTGGTCACTAAGAATTTGTCTATGCTTTAATGAATGTTTGGGCAATACAAATGGAATTAGGTGTATTTTTTCTCTTTTTCATGGGGGTACACAAGAGTGAGCGGGTGGGCCTGGAATGGGAAGTGAATTTGATAGAGGTACATTGCATGGAAATCAATAAAATATCAATAAAAATAGCAAATTGGAAAAAAAAAAACTAGACCCTGAAAGAAAAGATTATTAAACTTCTTTCTTAATGATTCATTATTCAGGTATCAAATCATTTCATCATTGAATCATATGCAAGTACTATTATTCAATTAAAGCAATAATTAACTAAGATAAGAGAGCAATGTAATGTCCTTTACTTCTTAATTTCCTGCATATTATATCTACTGCATCCTAGACTATATACGTCATGCATTGGTCATTTGTACCATGAAATTTGAATTTTCAGAGGCCCCCCCAGTGCTTAAGACAAGTATTGTCAACAACTGGCATTAAAACTGAGATAATACCTTCCTCTAAAACTGTCAAGAATGAACTTCTACTTAGCTTACCAAAAGGGAAAGTAAGACCTTGTCTCTCAGAAGTGACTATTCAACTTCTGGAGATCATAGAGGCCTCTGATGAGCACCTGGATGCCTGAGCCACCTTCTCTGTTGTTGACTCTGGCCTTGCATCTTAGGCCTTTTTCCACCGCTTATCGCACAATAACAAAGACTCAGTAAGTTATGGCGAACATAGATTTATTTTCCTCATGGCTCTGGTGTAAGTTTGAAGGTACAGATCTGGTGATGAACTTGTCTTCAAAGTTTCAGTGCAGCCCTGAGCAACATGAGAGGCAGGGACTGCCTCAGGGACCTGGCCAAGCTGGATTTATATTGGAATGACGCAATCCTGAGGCATTAATCACATGGGTTTATTAGTTCTTTCCTGAACATAGAGCCCTTATCATCTCTTTAAGATCCTACCTGGACCTAGATCTTCAAATTTCATGAGAATTCAATTTCAATTTGAGCTTCTTAGGGGACCTGCTATTTTGAGAACATAAGGACCTTGTATTAGCTCTCTTTCTTCTCTCTGTCTTCCTCCCTCTATCTTTATCTCTGTCTCTATCTCTTTTCTATCTCCCAATGTTTAGAGATTGGCCCTGGCTATATATCTCAGAACACCTTCCCAAGGGCTAGGAGTACAGACATGCTTAAGCAGGCTTGCTCCAGAGCAAATTTTAAATACATTTAGTTGGATACTTCCCAGGAAATTCTTATTGGATTTCTGTGGAAGGAATTTGTCTCTCTTCTCCTTTCTTGTAGGGATCATGGGAAACAACAGCCTTTTTAGAGGGCAGCAAATAGGTAAAGTTAGCAAAGTTGGCTTTAGACCCTAGCATGGCCCTTGGGAGATGACTAGTCTTCTGGTGTGTTGTAGGGTGAGGGAAAAGGCTGCCTCCTGTTGGGAAAAGGATGATCTCTTATTCAAGCTTTCTTGCTGGATGTGCATGGTGAATTCAGGGGGTTACACTGAGCAATGCCCCCATACTATGAAAATGTTATAATACGATGTAGTTTAGTGATATTAGAATTAGGAAAAAAATGATAAAAATTGCAATGCCAGGACAACCAATAATGGTACAATGAACATAGTGTGCTCTGTTGGTTGCTTTCCTAAGAAATAGTAGTTTATTGTTTTTTTTTCTTTTTTTCTTTTTTTTAATAATGATGCCCTGTACTTGAAGCTGTGAACCTGGTCTCCTCAAAGATGGCTGTCACTTCTCATTCTACCCTGCAACTAGGCTAGCTGGGAATGAGTTCTGACTTTTGAAGTATTAGTATAAGCTTTGGAGTTCAAATTTGGAAATCTTAGATGTTCCTTTGTCTCCTTGCCTGTTCCATCTGTTGCTTATGATACATGATTGATATTTTCCAATCTAGTAGCATCCCTGAGATGTTCCAAGCCAAAAACAGTATCTGTAAATTTGCAGAAGTGGCCACTCCTCCCAATCCTTCAATTAGTAGACAATTTGCCTCACATCTTCTTTGAGTTATCATTGAATTGGGATACACTTGTAAGTATGAAAAAGCCTAACTCTAAGTGAATAATTATTTCAGATATATCATTAGTTTGGAGTTGAGATAGCTGGGGACAAGGACAGGGTAAAGGGATATCAGGGCTGTGCTTTGTAATTGTCCTTCTGCACAGATACACAGGTACCTCTCTCTTAATAAAATATACAACTCTGCCGGGCGGTGGTGGCGCACGCCTTTAATCCCAGCACTCGGGAGGCAGAGCCAGGCGGATCTCTGTGAGTTCAAGGCCAGCCTGGTCTCCAAAGTGAGTTCCAGGAAAGGCGCAAAGCTACACAGAGAAACCCTGTCTCGAAAAAACCAATAAACAAACAAACAAACAAACAAATAAATAAATAAATAAATAAAATATACAACTTTGACTTGATTTATCTTTGGCTTCTGATATAATCAAACTCTCAACAAAGAAAGTCAGAGGGCAAAGAAGGAAGTATAAAAATGAGAAAAAACCTAGGAAAACTAAAGTTTGATCACAGTTGCAATTTAGAAAGTTAAACACACATTACTACATACAAACACATATACTGGAAATGTGGCTTTACAGACTGGGAAAGACAAAACAAACCAAAACAACAAAATAAAACACACACAAACACTTATACCTGTAAATAGATATAAATACATGTATAAATATGTGCAGTTTTAGAAATAAAGTAAAAATTTGAAATTATAATATTTTCACACTGAAATAAAAGTATCTAAAATTAGGATTTTTAAGAATTGATTTTTATTTTTAATTATGTGTATGCATGTGTAGGAGTACCTACACTTGAATGTGGGTACCTTCAGAGGCCAGAAAAGGATGTCATATCTCCAGGAGCTGGAGACAAAGATGGTTGTGGGTCTGGGCTCTGCAAGAGCAGCATGTAATCTTCAGCCCTCAAAAAATTACAATATTTAGATTCCTATGACTAGTCTAGTGATTAAAATTACATTCAGGAATGTAAGCATTTTCTGAGTAGTTTCTATGGAATAATAGCTTAATGGTGTGGCCCTATCTGACAAATTCTTGGCAAAAGTTGAGCTTGTAATAGACCCTTTATTTGTGAATGAATGGCTATGATAGCCCCTGATTGAAGCATCAACTCTGTTTGATAGTTTCTTCATGAAGCCTGCCATGTACAAGTCACTTAACCACTCTCGATTCTCTTCTCTAAGTGTTCTACTTCATCTATTAAGAGAACTACAATCCTTGAGGACCTCAATGAAGTCCATCAGGATTCTGCTCAAGAGGCTAAGGAAATATTTCCATAGAGTTGACATGGTGGCTTTGATGGATTATGAAGACAGTCATTAAAAACTAAGAAAGTATGTATTGAAGTCACAAGAAAAGCATCCCAGCATCCTGTATGTGATAACAGAATCTATTGCTTATAATAATCACATAGTGTTTTCTGTAACAGAAGCCGGAGCTTTGAGTGCAGCAAATGTGGTTTATTGATAAAGTCTCACAGCCTCTAAGTAGTTGACGCCTTAGAGCTAATAACATTATTAGTAAATTTCAGGTCTGGTTTTCATCTCAATTGCATCTTCAGATAATGAAAGCTTATAGATGTCAGTGGGTTTGCTTTCAGAGATGAGGTTTGCCCTTTTGCCTTTAAAAGAAGTCTACAAATAGGTTTTATTAGCTGCTACACTAATATTTTTGCTCTACACTAAACTTTTCTTTGAATAAATGATTTTTTGCATTGTCTAATACCCTAATTAATTAATAGTGATAAAACACATTTGAAAACAACAATCACTGACAAACATTAAGAAAAAAATTAAGGATATTTTTCAGTCATAAATAAAATAGATCTTCAATATTATGGTCTACAGAAAAGTTGAAGGAATACAATCAAAAAGAGTCTCACACTATGATCACACAAGGGTTATGAAAGATACTCTTTGCTCTCCAATTTGGAATTGCTTATGTCTTCATTACACAAGTACTGGTGGCTTAATCTGTCCAGTCTGACATTTATATTTACCACATCTTCAGATTCCATAAACATAACATGTACAGTCTTTTCTTTCTCATTATTGCCTAAAAATGTATTTTACATTGTATTTACATGATATAGCAGGGATATTAGTAACCTACAGATGATTCATAATATATGGGGAAACATACACTGATTACCTGCAAACACTGTCCATGCCTTTTTTACAAAGGGACTTGAACATTCCTGAATTTTGACATCTAGGACACTTATGACACTGGCCCTCCAAGGACACCAAAAGATGGTGGTATTGACTGTGTACTTGCAGTTAGCTGAAAGGGCAGATGTTAAGCATTCAAAATATAAGCACACACATAAAAGGTTAATCACATGTACTGAAGGATGGTCATTTTCCTCCATAGAATTAATCAATCATGTGTATCAAATAATTTATACACCTTAAATACATGCAGTTTTATCATTCAATCATAGCTCAATAGGACTGAAACATGAAGATGTAGAGAAGGGATAAAAAAAATCTATTGAATAATGTCTACCAGTGAGGAATTTGATGGGACCTGGGGTTGACTACAAAACACATCTCTGGGTGGATCAGTGAGAACAGTTTCTTGCAAGGATTAGCTGCTTGATGAGGGAAGCCCTTTCCCCAGAGGGAACAACATGTTCAAGATGCTGTCCTCATATACGAGGGTCTGAGGAGTCAGGGATGTTTGCTGCTGCCTTTGCCTCCGGAGGAAGTGTGTCTACCACTACTGCAGCTGCCATCCTCTGCTACCATCGGGCTTTAGCTTGTTTTGGCATTTTTAACATGAACTGAAGGCAATAGACTCTAGGAAACCCCAGTCCTTCTGCACAATATTGGGACAGCTTCATCCCCAGAGCACTGCCAAGTTCCCTGTCGTGAAATAGTAAGTCCTCTATTCTATAGTATATATCCATTCTGCCGGTTCTGACTCTCTAGAGGACCCTGCCTAATATGACTCAGATAATAGATTGCTTAGTATTGAACAGCCAATACACAGACACAAATGCATACTCTCAATACTGCTTTTAATTCACAGACATGTAAGTTTCAAGAATACATTATGCTACCTTCTCCCTCTTCATTCTGTGTCCTAACAAGTTGTGGTATTTTATGAAGTAGGTCCACCTCTTCCTGTCAGAGCAACAGGAAAACGAACTTCCTCTTTCCAGGAGTGGCCTGAAAAGGGAGCCAGATGCCTCAGCCAATTATTGTCAGGAAAACATGTGATTATCAATTATGGAAAGATCAGAGTCCTTGTACACAAAATGACCTGATATTAAAATAGGTAACCCTGAACTAGTTTGAGTCTTTGTCTGGAAACCTATTTTCTTACTGACCTTCTCTAACTGACTCTCATGGTACTCACAGTACACAATCATGTGTGACAGAAACATGGGAGGCCAGAATAAATAGTTCTAGGGATGTGTTCTGAGGGAATTCCTGCCTCTATCCACCTTCCCCACACGCACATGCACACATGCACACACAATTCAAAATAAAAGGAAACATAAGTACTTTAGCATATGTAATGACTTAGAAGACAAACATGAGGAATGCTATGAAAACTCAACATTAAGTTCAGATAGATGCTGAAAATAAACATGTCATTGTCCCATAATCAAACCCATAAATCAGTAAGATGTCCAATGAAATGGAAGTCTAAATACAGCTGTCTGTCTCCACTTGTAGCAAGTACAGTGACACCATTGCTGATATGGATGCAGGTGAAGTAAGATGTATTTTCTGTCTACTGAACACAATACCAGCCGCTCAGGAGTTCTACTCGTGGTTCTATACACCAACAGGCCCTTGGATATATGTTCTTAGCACAAATAAAGAGGTTCAAAGCAATTTAGATTATAGTATGAAAAGCCAACAAAAAATAAATGATCAGAAATAAACATTTCTGGAAGCAAACCACAGGGAGGGGAATCTCATAAATAAATAGTTACCCCCATGTAATGTGACATTGCATGAAAATGAAAAGGAATGAAGCAAACCCCAACAAATGGAAATTTCCTTAACAATGCGTAGGGAGAAAAACAGTTACAAATGATAGCATCAAGTTCGATGTGATTTGTGTACATTTCAGAGCATAAAACTATTGTCTTAGATATTTTGGATGGGACTCATCAGAAGCAAGGGGATTGATACTAGTCAGTGTAGTAGTTATTTATAGATGAGAGACAAAAATAAGCCATACTGGAAAACAGACAACACATATGATGGTAACTGGTTTATTATTTTCCTTTGTAACTAGAAAGATTTATTCAAATGGCCTTTCTTTAGAATCAAACTTTTAAAACAAAATACTGACATATGAGCAATGCAGTGCTAGATACATAGTGCTCACAGGACATTTTAGAAGAATTACTATTATCCTCTGTAACATTTTACCTGGGCCATTCACCCATGGTACTCTCGTTTGCTTTAAATATATGAAGCATTCGTAGTTCTGTCTACTCACAAGGGGGCCAACAGGTATTACATTGTTGTGCTCATGCTTACTTCCACTATGTGTTTTGGACTATTTGTCCCATCACTTAACTATTCAAGCAAGGATGAGGTTCAGTGAGCAAGATTGTTTATCAGTTTACGAATCTATAAGTGATGTGATAACTGCACATGAAGAACAATTTTCTATTTCTATAAGTTCAATAAATTCCACACCTGACCTTTTTTTATTGGAATTCACACATTTATTAAACTTAACACCTCTCACATAGGAATTGTAATATACTTTATGAAAATTAACTCTTTGGCTGCCATAAAATATCAAAATATGTTAATAATACTACCTAGAGATACATTTTAAAATATTAAGGTTTTTTTGGGGGGGGGGTTTCGAGACAGAGTTTCTCTGTGTAGCTTTGCGCCTTTCCTGGAACTCACTTGGTAGTCCAGGCTGGCTCCGAATTCACAGAGATCCGCCTGGCTCTGCCTCCCAAGTGCTGGTTTAAAAACTTATAGAAGGAAATTAGACATAAGTTGTAATTGGAGTATTTTCAGATAATCTGTAATATATTTTTAAGCCTTTAGAAAATGATATTACTTTTTCTTGACAAGCGAATTTGACACACTTGTCTAGGAAAATTTAGAGACACTTCTGTCTTTGGTTATTATTTGGTATTACAATATTGTGGACTGAGTAAATTATTTTTTAAAATACATGCATTTATTTGGTTGATGGTTCTGGAGGCTAAGAAGTCCAAGATTTCTAAGCCACTATTGGGAAGAGGCCTCATGCTGAGTTGTAACGTGGCAAAAGGAAGGCCACTGTGAGAGAGCTGTTGGAAATGCTTAGAAAGAGGGCCAAACTTACATCTTCAGTTCTGACTTCTTCAGTAAACTAATCTCACATTAAAATCATTAATCCGTTCATGAGCACAGTTGTTAAGGTTCATACCATCTTCAAGGCTCCATCTATCTCTTCACAGGCCTACAAAGGCAATTAAGTTTCATACTGGAATTTGGAGAGGTCATTCAAAATATAGCAACTTCTATAGGTTACTTGGGCATTTAAAAATGGAGACTTGAGGTTCTTATTGCTAGGCACAGAGGAACCATAGCCTAACACTAATGATGCACAGTTTTTCTTAGGAGCCATGCATAGCTAACAGATAAGGCCTTGTCTTCAGAAAGTCCAACACAGGTCTCTCATTTCTACTCTCAAATTCTTGATTCAGGAGAACAAACTCTATGAGCCATGTAGTTTTGCTACAAGCCTTAAATGAGTTAGTGCCTAGCAAGCACAGTGCTGACCATAGTCACTTTCAAAATGATAGTGATTTTAATTACTGATACTTACTGGTGCCACAGTGGTAATGTGGAGTACTTCTAATTGGTCACCCTTTGATAGTGGACTTGCTTAAGGAAGGAATTAGAAAAAAAATGAATTTTAGATGTAAAATCTATCCTTCTGTAGAGAAATAAAATTCAGCACAAAGACCAGAAATAGACAAAAGTATGAAGCAGGTAAATTTGGTCTCTGCAGTAATGAAATGTAATTCTTGTCATTTCTTCAGTTCATTCCCTGGTTGTAGCCCCTCATCAACATCAACTTCTATATCTGACCCAATGACAATATTATACAATGTCATGACATAGATGATATTGCTAGTCTAGTCTCTCATGCTAGCTAGGCTCCTGCAGAGACAATCTTTGATATAAGAATCAGGGGAGTTGGTCACTGAGGATGAAATTGTATGACTAAACATTTCAGTGGAGAACAGGCTAGAACTTGGAGATTTTATTCTTTATCTCTCTCTCTCTGGTGTGTGTGTGTGTATGTGTGTGTGTGTGTGTGTGTGTGTGTGTGTGTGTTTGTGTGTGAGAGAGAGAGAGACAGAGACAGAGAGACAGACAGACAGAGACACATGGAAACAGAGAGACACAGATATACACAGAAAGAGTCACAGAGAGTTTGTTTATCAGAAAGCTAATTCCTTTTGCTTACAAATATAAAATGTGAATCTTTGTGAACTTCGAAGTTTGGACCATGTTTAGTTAAAGTGACTTCTCCAAAGTTCTCCCATTTTTTTCTTTGGAGTCAGAAGAAAGTGTCAACATTGGTTCTCAGGGCCTCACACCATAATATCTAAATACTGAAAGAGATGATGCCGGTCTGGGTTTGAGTATTTTTAGATTTCTCTTAGATGTTTCCAGGACACTGTGAGCACTTCTCCCCTCATGTCGCCCAATATCATTCCACTGGGCCATTTATAACCAGAAGGGTGCTTCGGATAATGGAGTGATTTGAATTGGTAGATTCGCCCTTGCCACTTGAGTGAAAATGGCTCAACTAGAGACCCCCTGTGTCCTGCTTCTTGTCATCCACAGACACCCAGGTCTTGACAGTATTCCCCAGGGATTTCTCAGAGACAGAAGCAGGTTGTTTACTCTCTTACATGTATTGAACATGTTTTCCTTAAGCATACCTGCACTATATTCAAACTGCATACTAATTGTATAGGAAAAATAAAAAGTGAGCTCCTGCTGTTGAGTGTCCCCATCCTTACAGTTCAAGAAAGGAGGTTTTCACACATAATTCAGTAAGTGAAAAAGTGAAGGGCAGAGATGGACAGTTCCTTCTGACCATAACTACTTCCCCACCCAATGTACTCACTTCTTAGGATTCTAGAGGTCTTCTTATGAATACTTCCTAAAGAAGACTTCCTAAAATTAGTAATGATTAATAAAAAATACAAACAATGCAATCAAACATAAATTATTTGTATTTTAAACATTTGGTTTTGAACTTTGACATATTTGTTCCTAGAATGTGTATGGAAATGGAGTTATTCAGGCAATTGAATCAATATTTGCTACGAATTAGTCAAACAATGAAACAATGTAAGAGTACCAATGCAGTGCAAGGCAGCAGTAACTGCTGACTGAACCATGGATTACCTCCTTGTCTCTAACTGCAGCCCTGAGAGATTCTGAGCTATCTATATTTTTTTTTCACTTCTTCACTTTCTAAGTGATGATATTCAATTTCAAAATATTAAAATTAGAAATAAAAATGCCCCATCAATGCATGCAGGTTGAAATGCTTCTGCTTACGTTTTGCAGGCAGCCGTGTTTTCGCCCTTTGCTAACTCACTTTGCGGTATAAGCTGCAGTTCAAATGCTTCTTCTTAAATCACCATCTTGTTCATGATAAATTACCGTGATAAAAGCGCTTCATCTAGGGGAAAGAAGTGACTATTCGTTGTGCTAATGTGCCTAACATCTGTCATTTTCTCTCCCTAAATACTTTGTCACAGCAAGGGACATAAGCCTCAAAGAGCAGGTTGGTAAAGTACATTTTCGTTTCAAGACTCACTATATGTGATGTAATTTGGAGGCTGAGATGATTAAGTCAGGTTTCTTTCCCCTTCATTTCAGAACCAAAGAGTTAAGCAGGCTAAGTATAGAAACAGCAAGGTCCACATTCCCTGATAAAATAACTGCTATTTCCAGGTTTTATTCTAACTCAGATTGTAAGGGTGGAAACTGATTCTTATGTGCTCATTCACACACAGTTAAGTCATTCTCTGTGTTGATAAGGACCACCTATTTTCTACTGACTTGGGAAAGGAGTATTTATAGTAGATTAACAACACTGTTGTAGGAAACCTGGGTGGTACCCTGTCAATTCAATTAACTGAAGACAGAGAATTATTATAAGAAGGGAGGAAGCAGATATCAACTGTTGAAAAAGACTACTTCATTCAGCATGGTGCGCACACTTGATATGCATTCAAATATATTTTAATAACTGAATGTTGGGAAATGCATGCCATAAATATTTTTACTAAAAGAAAGCAGCCATAATAGCAAAAATATTTGGCAGAAAAATTACAAAAGAAATCATCTTTGTTAACAGAGACATTCTCTTTCTCTCTCTTCTTCTTTTTTTTTTTTTCTGTCAAATTAGGTAGCCAAGGAGACAGGAATAATGCCACAGTTCTATATCCTACAAGGAAGAAGATAAAGTTCAAAAAATAATCTTTATAAAATTAGTAACCATTGAGAAGTAAGGGCTTATATATGACATTTTCACTGACCTATACAATATGCTTTAATCACGTTCGGTCTTCTTCACCCACTCTTGTCCCTTCCCCTCCCACCGACAGTCCTCCTCACGTTGGTCCCATTCTCTGTTCATGACATTCATTTATGAATTTAGACACCACATGTACTGGTATTTTTTTTCCAACTTGACACAAGCTAGGGCCATCAGAGAGGAGGTAACCTGAATTCAGAAAATGCCACCAAAGACTGGGTTGTAGGTAAGCCTGTAGGGCCTTTTCTAAATTAGTGATTAATAGGGGAGGGCAGCCCATTGTAGGTGATGCCATCCCTGGGCAGGTGGCCCTGGGTTCTATAAGAAAGCAGACTGAACAAGCTATGGGGAGCAAGCCAGTAAGCAGCACCCCTCCATGGCCTCTGCATCAGCTCCTGCCTCCAGGTTCCTCCCTTGTTGAACTTTCTGTCCTGACTTCTCCCAATGGTGAAAGCAATGTGGAAGTGAAAGCCAAATAAACACCTTTCTCCTGAATTTTATATTGGTTGTGGTGTTTCACCATAGCAGTAGTAATCCTGACTAAGACATTACATATGACAGAAACAGATTTGTCCTTCTGTGCCTAGCTGATGCTGCTTGCCACAGTGATCTCATTCCAGCAATGACACATTTCTGATCTTTATTGTCAAATAAAGCCTCCTTGAGTGTGCATCACATCTCTGCTCATCCACCTGTTAATGGGTGCTAACGCTAATTCCAAAACTTAGCTCTAGTGAATAGCACTGCAGGGTGCATGCATGTGTAGGTAAGGGCCACTGCATGCCAGTTTGTGTTCCTGCACACAGACACCCATGATCTGTGGTAGTTCTTTTATTAGTTTGTTGAGGAAGTTCTGTACTGATTTCCAGATGGGCTGAACCACTTTACATTCTCCCAAGCATGTATCTGTCATTCTCCACAACCAACATTTGTTTTTTCTTTCTTTTTCTCTCTCTTCCCCTTCCTCCCTCCCTCCTTCCCTGCAGCTTGTCTTTCTTTCCCCCTTCCTCCCTCCACCCCTCCCCTCCCTCCCTCTCTCCCTCTCTCCCTCTTCCTTTTTTTTTTCTTTCTCTTTTGTGTGGCACTGAGGAGTGAACCCACAGCCCCACAATTTATAGATGAGCACTCTGTTCCTGAGGTGTATTTTTCCACACCAGTTTGTTTCCTTGTGACCAGCATTCTGACTGGGACAATGTCAACACCACTTTAAACTTCATTTCCTTTGTGACTAAGGATGCTGAGCATTGCCTTTTATATATATATATATATATATATATATATATATATATATATATATATTTTGTTTTTTGTTTTTGTTTTTTTGTTTTTTCGAGACGGGGTTTCTCTGTGTAGCTTTGCGCTTTTCCTGGAACTCGCTTTGGAGACCAGGCTGACCTTAAACTCACAAAGATCCGCCTGCCTCTGCCTCCCGAGTGCTGGGATTAAAGGCGTGCGCCACCGCCGCCCGGCTGCCTTTTATATTTTATTGCACATTTGTAGTTCTTCTTTTCAGAGCCATTGGACACTTTTGTTGATTTTTATTTGGGCATTTGTTCCTTTAATGTTTAAATTTGTGAATTCTTTGTGTATTCTGAATAGAGATTCTTATTGGATGAGTGGAAAGCACTTTAGTCTCTCTCTTCACTATTTCTTTGCTGTGTGGCTCTTTATATTGGTACAATACTGCTATGGGATGTTGTTCTGTATGCTGTGAATATGTGTTGCTCTGATTGGTTGATAAATAAAATGCTGATTGGCCAGTAGCTTGGCAGGAAGTATAGGCAGGATGAGCAGACAAAAATAATTCTGGGAAGGGGAAGGGCAGAGTCAGCCAGCTAGACACAGAGGAAGCAAGATGACAAGGCAGAACTGAAAAAAGGTACCAAGCCACATGGCTAAACATAGATAAGAATTATAGGTTAATTTAAGTGTAAAAGCTAGTCAGTAATAAGCCTGAGCAAATAGGTAAACAGTTATAATTAATATTAAGCCTCTGTGTGATTATTTTATAAAAGGCTGTGGAACTATGGGTGAGAGATTTGTCCTGATGGTGGGCCAGGCAGGACTCAGGAAAACTTCTGACTACAAATGGCACCCAGACATGGGGCAAGAATTTCCACCTAAAACCTGAGAAAACTTTAAAAAAGGGTTCTAAAATGGAGCTAAGATCAGCTTCCTAGTGTGTCTCTCAGGAAAGCTGTGATACAGAGACACTGCAGGCTGTGGGCTTGAGCTACTGTATGGTGGGTTCATGGCTTATGGGCTTGAATGCAGCACGGCAGATTCCTGCCACTGTACACAATGGAATCTGTGAGCCACACAGCACACTGTATGGTGGATTTAGATTTTGCTAGTACAGAAAAAAAAGAAGAGGTTTTTGGGCTGCTGCTGGATGAAAGCCTACTGCCTTCTAGAGTTGGTGGAGAGCATTGTTTCCCCAGAGCTGGCAGTAAACATAGTTTTGCCATGTTGGGAAGCTGAGATGAGTGGAGCCATCAGCCAAAGCTGCCATTTCAGTCATAGTAATGCTGCAGTTTAAAGCAATAGATTCATAATAAGACAGATTCACATGGGATAAACCCTAAACAGTTCACAATGTGTGTAAAAATGTACATAGGCTTGGAAGAGAGAGGGAAATGAATATAGACAGTTATATAAAGAAACAGAAAGTTTTAAAAAAATAAAGTCTTTAAAGAGACAGTAAAGGTAATATAAAAAATGAGCCATGTAAAGATGGATGTTACACAGAGAGTCTAGATTATATTGTATTTGGGATTTGTAACTGCAGAAAGACATTTGATTGTAAAGGCTACTCAGTTAAACCAATAAGTATATTTTAAAGTTATCTTGACTTCAAAACTTGCATCTAAAGATATGTTGCTTTGGAAAGGAGGCTCCAACTATACAATACATCTTCCAGTTTTTGCTATTATATTCTATGATATTAGAGTCCTATTCACAAATTCCTTGCCTAGGCCTATGTCATTAATTGTTTCTCTGGTATTCTCAAAATTTCCTAATCCTATTTGATTCATTTTTGAATTGATTTTTGTACAATGTGGGAAATAAGTATCTAGTTTCACTTTCTTGTGTGTGGATTTTCAACTCTTTCCACATCATTTGTTAAAGGTGAGTTTATCAAATGTTTGTTTTGGAATCTTTGTTGAAAATAAGATGCTTTAGCTACAGAGGCTTATTCCTTGGTCTTCTACTCTTACATCTGTGGACATGCCTGTTTTCTTGTTCCAGTATCATGCTGTATTTTCTACCATGGCTATGTAGCACAATCTGTCACTAGGTGTTGTAATACTGGTAGTGCTGTGTTTTGTTCATGATTGCTCT
>CABHPQ010145314.1:8451-22245 GCA_902168405.1 Peromyscus aztecus
ACACACACACACACACACACACACACACACACACACACACACACACATAGCCAAGAAGAGAGGGGAAGCATTACTCTGAAGGAGAAGCAAGTGCTGAGCTTCTGCATGACCCACACACCATGTGGAAATTGAATCTACTTGGAGTATGCCACCAGGACATGTGTCAAGAGCAGATGAGAGTGGGGTCTTCTTTGATGGGGCACAGTAAACCACCACATGTGATCTAATTTCTCCAGTCATTGTGGACCTGATTTCACTAGGAGGTCTGTAGCTTCCCTGAATCCACAACCATAAAAACAGCTCTGTAGAGCAGCATTCACCTCTCAAGAGTTGCTACAGCCCACTTTCCATTCATGGTGTATCACTATAGAAATTAATTCGGTGAAAATGTACAGTATCACCACACAGAGGATAAGCATCATCATCTATTTATGGTGTTTTTTTCAAATCTGGGCACTCACAACATAAGTAAACCAATTCAGGGAGCAGCAACCCCAGTCAGTACAACAATACAAATGTTTAACAGTATTTGCTGTCAGAGTTAAGGAAGATTTTAAAGAGCATTTCATCATCTCAGAATAAAGAATAATGGTGCCTATGAACAAAAACTCAATTTGCTTTGGCTCTACATGAATCTTGCAAAGCTAATTTCCCTTTTTTCATATGAGTGACTCTCATGGTGTCAGCAATAATACTTAACTGTTAATATATGGTGCTAAATAACTTCAAGTAAAACATTGACACTGTGCTTCAGGACTATCAGAAATGTCATTTCCAATTTTAATTTATTTGGATTAGCATTACATAAAGCAGTGGCAACAGCCTGGTCTTTAATGAATTGTTTCGTCTTTCTGGCAGTCTCTGCCCCCACGACTGAAGATGATGCATGGGACTTCATGTGGCTCAGCAGGGCCAAAGGCTGACTCTCCTCAGCTTGTTGACCATCCAGCCACAAGGTCAAGGCATTATTTTCCCTTTGAATCACTAGCTATGACCATGACAATCAGACCTTAGGGATGCTGAAATCAGTGTTTCATCTAAAACTAAAATGAAATCTCTATCTCTTTCTGCTTTATTCTGTTGTGAATTTTGCCTTTATTAGATCTGTGGTTGCCTGTATGGCTTTGAGAAAGGTCACTTTCTGTTCCTACCCTTCACTGTCCAAATAAAAAACAATCTAGAAATAAGTTGGAGGGGAAATGCATTGTGATATGTTTACAAGGTTAGGAAATAAGAAAACCTTGGGTTGTATTTCAACCATTAAATAAAAATTGAACATTGGTGGACACATCAGAGACAACCAAGAAGCACTAATTCAGATTTTGTCCTAAAATACCTGCATGAGAATAACTCTGGTGAAGTTAATCATTTTACATTTATGCTTAGTCATAATCAGAACTTAAAGACCTTTGTGTCCAATCTTGACATGATCACTAAGTTCTTGGTAGCACAAAGACCCCTTTATATAGGAAAGAATTTTTTTTTTTTTTTGGTTTTTCGAGACAGGGTTTCTCTGTGTAGCTTTGCGCCTTTCCTGGAACTCACTTGGTAGCCCAGGCTGGCCTCGAACTCACAGAGATCCGCCTACCTCTGCTTCCCGAGTGCTGGGATTAAAGGCGTGCGCCACCACCGCCCGGCTTAGGAAAGAATATTTTAAAGACAAAGGGAGTAGAAAAGGAAGGTATCTGGAGCTGTTAAACTGTGTGAGGGTTTCACTGACAATGGCACATCCCAAAGAAAGGCATTACTACTGAGCTTCATGTAAGGAAATCAGCTGAAAGATCTCAAGGAGAGCTAGGAACAATCTCATGGCCATCTGCATAGATTCTGGGCATCCTGACCAGAGCATCTCCATCAAAAGAGAGAACAAAACAACAAGAACGAAAACAATTTGAGTGTGTAACATGGCATCTGACTCACTTCCATCATGGAGTCAGAAATCAGTAACAAACTTGTTTTTAGATCCCAATTTCATCTCCCAGCAGAACCCAGGCTCTCTGCGATCCTCAGACCGCTGACTCTTTCCTGGGCGAGAAGGCCTGTGGAGGTGTGTCATAGTCATCAGAGCCACTAGGAAGGCTGCTGGGCTAGTGAGCAGTTCTGAGTGTAACTCTGGCCACCCAGTGGGTAACTGTATTGGTACTAGGGAGGGTGGGTTGTATAATGAAGAACAAGCAGACTGGCAGGTATAGCAGTGGCTTTGAGAGCTTCTCAAGTCTCTAGGGTTACCTCTTGCAAAGCTCTGGTGTTCTTATGAGGACTTGGGATTGGGAACAACTGTGGAGCCCAGATGGCCAGTTTAGCTAGATTTTTTTTTTATTATCAATTTCCACAAAGCACTTTAAAAAATAATAATAAGATTGCTGGTCACTCATTCTCCGTATAATGTCATGAGGTGGATCAGTGGCCACATTTCCAAAATAAGCTTGGGGTAGCTTCCTGCAGCTTGAGAAAGACCTATCTGTTGGGCCAGCCATATGTTCAGTAAAGAGTTCCTTATCTCTAAGTATGGGATCTGCAGGTGAGCCATGCCTAGTCCTTCACATCACCCTGCCATGCCCTGAACCACCGTGCACTGACCCTCCTGACTGCTCTTCCAATCAACCAGGGCCTGGGGCCAGTTCTGAGACTGGGATAGATTTCTACAGAAACCTTTAATAATTAGTTTTATTTGTTTATTTTTCTCATTTCATTTAGTGTCTTTATATATTATCCTTAGAAATTCTAAAGAGCACAACAAATGAAATTATGCAGAGTGCAGAGGACAGGGAAATCGGGTTTCCCAGAAGCCTAGAGAATTAATTGAATTTAGCTATTTACCAGTTAAATGCCGAAGGTCTTGATGATTAGGAAGATGAACAATGTTGTCAAAGGCCCTGGTGACTGTGCTGCAGTAAGAGAATCAGGTTGTGAACCCCACCTGGGCTGGCTGACAATTCCCAGCTCAGTAGCTGTTCAGGGCACATGAAGGATCAGCAGTACCACCAAGGGTTTTGCTACCTACTCTTGCCCTTTCTTGGTCTCTGCCTACAAGTCAGGTCCCCAGGATGTCAAAGGGAACAAGAGTAACTTGCATGTGCTCTGCCTTCCTCCCATTTCTCTTCACTTTCCTTCTAGAACAGTTCCTGCTTCCTTTGTGACACATGATACAACAAACCCCCAATCAAGCTGTACCCTTCCTCTCTTCCTGGATTTTCCTGGATTCATGCAGACCAGTTCTACATGTAGAGTACTCTGCAGTCCTCACCCTCATCCTGTCTACTTCCCCACATCAAAGCACAGATACCTATGCAGTGTGGTGTCCTAGAAGGTCTGGTTCTAAAGTCCCACTATTGATTCTTTCTCTTCTTACAGTGTAAGTAATCATCCAAAACAGAATTCGGATTGTGTCACTGAGCCCCTTAAACATCTCCATCTGACACAGAAGAAAGCAGAAGATGCTCCTTTATGCACGTCTCCAACCCCTGCAGGCTAGATTCTGTACCTGTCACTTCTCTATATTTTGCAGGCTGATTCAGACCAACCAAATTATTCATCCCACAACCAGCACACAGCTTGTATCCTTAGAGGCCTCTTGACTTTCCTTTGCCCAGATGCTTCTTCCATTTTGAGATCCTCATTCTAGGTATTATCTCATTCAGAGAGACTTCTGTAGCCATTCTGCCCAATGAAAAGGTTCTGGGATGAATATTAACTTTTCACCTGTTTTATCTCTGATAAAACTTTGCTCACAGCCAACGACTACCTTCTTTTACACACTCTTGCTGCCACTTTCCATGGCCTATGGGAGCTTTATTCAGAGAAAAAGATGTTGAAGGTCATGGCCACCTCTAAATTCTCAGTGCACACAATGGATGCTTAACCAGAGTGTTAGACAGAAAGTCGCAGAATAGGGAGGCAGAACATGATAATGGGAATACAAAACAGGATTTTCTTCCCCAGGGGTGAACTCTCACAAAGGCTCAGGCAGGAAGGAATGGCTTGAATCCCCATAACCAGTCCACATGTGGCTGCTCATTATGTATTGTTCATATGCCAGTCAGAAATGAAGCTTATCCCGGGACCTCTGATTTGACTGTGGTATGATTATATTTTTTTTCTTCTCTGAATCTCCTCAGCTGACACTGTTGAGTGAACAACAGACCTTGGCCCTTCATTTCTATCAATTGGATCTACAGAAACAGGATATGCACATTTAAAGATTATTTGCCTCAGTGGTCTGGTTTTACCTAAGCTAAAATGAAAGCTGCTGACTGAGTCTTCATCAGCCCCCAGGTGACCTTGAAATCTAGAAACATCTGACAGAAGTAAGAGAAGACCAGTAATCACCATCAGCAGGCTCACAGTAGCAGAGCTATGTGAGTATGAGTGGTTTGCATTCCTTATAAATACTCTCCAGAGCTGCAGACCCACAATGCAGTATTCATGTGGTGGTAGTTTGAATGAAAATAGCCCCCATAGGCTTATAGGGAGTGGCACCAGCAGGAGGTATGGACTTGTTGGAGGAAGCATGTCCCTGGGGGTGGGCTTTGGGGTTTCAGAAGCCCAAGCCAGGCCCAATGTCACACTCTCTTCCTGCTGCCTGAAGATTGAATTAAGATGTAGAACCTCCACTATCTCTCCAGCACCACCTCTGCCTGAACGCTGTCATGCTTCCTGCCATGATGATAATGGACTAAACCTCTGAACTGTAAGCCAGGTCCAGCTAAGTGTTTTCTTTTATAAGAGTTGCCGTGGTCATGGTGTCTCTTCACAGCAATAAAACCCTAACTAACACCTGTGCATATGTGTGCATGGGTGTGTTTGTATACTGTGCGTATAAAATGTGTATATTGCTTTTCAGATTGCCCATATGGGTGCATAAAAAGGCTAACGATATGAGAGCTGAGCAAGACATGCAAATTTCTGAAACATGTGTCACCAGTCACAGGTTCTTTTCTGTGTGACTTGTTCCAAAACCAGCCATGTTCATAGATACAAACAGTAAAAATAGACATTTTCATGTAGATTTAGCTCACAATGACTAGACGCTGGATGAAAACACTGAATTCTAGCTTATGTTCTTCTCCCTGGGACTCTCAAGACACGACCTCTTCAATGCTGACCTTGTTTGGGTTTCCACCATCTTGATGTGACCTAGTTCCTGGTGCAGTGATCATCCAATCCCTGAGGGAAGCAGTCAGATGAAGGGCAGAAGGGCATGGGTTTCTCCACAAAACCTCCTTCAGCTTCATGCTGGGGTGTATTTCCTCCAACAGAGGACTTAACAAAGGATGCCAATAAAACATGAGGTGGAATCACAATTCCGCATTCACTACCCACACTTGATTCTGTAGGCAGGAAAACTGGATCTAGGAGAAGTAGCCCCACAAGTAAAGAGCTAAAGAGAACACTGAGATCATGGGCAAGCTCTGAAACTTTCTAATCAAGGACCACTGAAACTGTGCCTAAGTCAGAATTGTGCTGTAAAAGCCTTACAGTACTAATGGAAATCATCATCTCATATCTGTCGTCATGATGGGCACTGAAACCCATTTTCTCTAAACTTGCAACAATGAAAGGAGTGAATTTTCCCCAGGTAAGGGGCAGAGATAGGCATTGGGTGACTACCACATCCTTGTTGAGCTAGACTGAGTAATTTATACTTCTGTTAGGAGCCATATTAATCACTTCCACATTTACCACAGAGTAGAGTGTTGAGAGGAAAGTTTGCTCAAAGTTCCACTGAGGACCCTGCTCCAGGAACTGGGCAGTGTTGCATGTAGCTTACCAATTGTTTCCAAGAGTCTTGGCTGCTCTGACCCAGTGAGATCTGGCATTACCCATAATCATAGCTTAAGAGAAGACAATTTGTGGCACAATAAAAAAGTGAAGATCAAACATCCAGAACTCACATGAAATATAAAGAACAATCAGCAGACAAAGGGTAGAGATGGACAATGAGTGGTGCCTTTTCATCTGTTTTTTACTTACAGGATATCTGTACTGAACAGAAAAGAGGAACAGGTAACCCCCTTTGAAAGCACTTCTTCAGAAAACTGAGTGTATAAACAAGTGTTTTCTACAGCATTAATTATTTCTACAACACAGTTCTGCAAGTTCTGATCAATCCAATTAAACACGAAGCAGAACTCTCTCATGTAAGAATCTTTCAAAATCCCTTTCCTGCACTGCACATTCAATAAACATTTGCTGAGTGAATGAACAACTAAAAATATGAGTAACTGCTGTTATTTTAAATCCAATCACTATGATGTAGCCCCACTGCCGCCTCCTCTAAGCCCCTGGTTTCTGGAATCTTCTCAAGAAGAATCTGCTCCTGATTATATTTGGCAGCATACATTTGTTCCTTTGTGAAATTAGAACATAACTCTTCTCACAGGCTTGCTGGGACCCCAGCACTGGGACTCTCATACAGATGGGCCTTGTAATGTGAGAAGAATGGAGTCAGAGGAGTCCTGGCCTCAGGATCACTTCTGCTCAAGAGTCATCAAGACAAGCACACACGCCAGGAGCTGTGTGCAGACCACACACCACAGCTCCCGAGGATTGTCGGCTCCTCAAAGTTCCCAGTGCTGGCTGGAACTGACCAACACTTTTCTTCTACACCCTTGTAGCTGCTCTAGTGTCACTGAACATTTCAACAGTGCCTTAACATGGTAGTATATAGCAACTTGTGCACATACTCAAGACATAGAACAGTAATCAAGATGCCCAGCAAGTCCCTGTGACTGACTCTGGAGGTATCAGAGAGTTCCCTCAAATATTGGTTGTTAAAATGAACGTTGGATGAATGTGCTAATTTGAAGCTCATATTTATATCATTAAATTGAAGCAATTGATCAGAACAACTTGAATCAACAGAATGTTCTTACTGAGTACAGTGTATTATCACTTAAAATAAAAAAAATGACTTGTGGTTATTTTCAGTGTTGTGCTTAAATTCTGAGCAGACAGCATCTCTGGGATTAATGCTTTGAGAACTTTCAGGTCTTGCTGACCTCAGTAAGCATCTACTGTCCCCATGTGTATGTTTATAGATGTATTTATGCAGATGCTACTAAGTAAGGAACAGGGGCTGATTGTGTGCTACCAGAACCTCAACATTTTCCCAGAGATTTTCCCCAACAATAAATGCAGTTGTAACACTCTGCTGCTGTAAGCAATCAGTGCCACAAATGTTTACCTCTCTCCTATGTGCAGAAGGAAGTCAGTGGTGAACAAAATAAACTTCTCCCAATCCTGAAACTTAGTTTCATAAGAGACAACTCACCAATAATTAAATACAGCACACTTGAATGTGACTTTAGAAATTAATAATTATTTATTACTTGAAGAAATCTAAGACTAGATATAAAATACAATGATATTTTCCCACAGAATGGAGAAAAATAACTCCAAACTTCATCCAGAACTACAAGACTGAATTGGCAAAGCAGTTTTGAGAAGAAAATATAAAACAGGAGAAATTGCATGCCTTGATTTCAAACATGTTACAAAGCATAAATAATCAAAACAGTAAGGTATTACTGGCACTGGAAAATCAGGGAGGGCCCAGAAACAAACCTGTGCATATATAGTGAACTAATCCTTCATGCAGACATTGGACACAGGAAGAGTCTATTCAACAAATGATGTTAGAGAAGCTGTTTAGCCACCAGGCAAGAAAGACAAAAAAAAGGTTGTATTTTATGCCACAGATAAAAATCAACTCAAAATATATTAGACTTAACCATAAAAACCTAGGAAGAAAACATAAAGGAATATTGCTCTTAGAAAAATTGCCTATGACAAGCAGAGTACAGAGAAGAAAAGCAAAAACAAGGAAGTGGGATTATAACAAGAAATTTCTGTACAGTGAACAACATGAAAGGTTAGTTTGTAGAATGCTATAAAATATTTGTATCCCAACAATCTGGTGAAGAACTAATATCTATAATAAATAAAGAACTCGCACAATAAAAAAGCAACCTGATTAAAAATAGGCAAAAGATCTGAAGAGATGTTTTCCAAAGTGGACATACCAATAAATAGCAAAGGTACAAGAAAGATGTTCAATATCACCAATCATCAGAGAAGTGCAAATGAAAACTAGGACATAGCACCTCACTCCAGTAAGATGGCTGTCACCAAAAAGAGAAAAATTAATGTGGCAATGATGTGAAGAACAGAGATCTCATGGGCACCATTGGCAGAAATAGGAAGTAGTATAACCATTTTGGAAAACAGGACAGAGGGTACTCAAAAAATATTTTTAAAATGGAAGTTCCGTTTGATCCTATAATCCCACTGCTGCATGTATGTTCAAAAGAGATGAAGTCTGCATCTCAAAGACACTTTTGTTCTATGTGCATTGCACCACTATTCATAGTAACCAAGAAACGGGATCACTGAAGTGCCCATCACTCTCAAGCAGATAAAGAAAACATGATTACCTCTCTCTCTCTCTCTCTCTCTCTCTCTCTCTCTGTGTGTGTGTGTGTGTGTGTGTGTGTGTGTGTGTGTGTGTGCAGAATTGCTGTCTAGCTTGTGAAAATGAAGGACCCTGCCAACTGCAATGACATGGATGAATCTAGAGGACATTGTGCAAGTGTAAAGAGCCAGGCATGGGAAGACACACATACACACACTTAACTTTTACTGGTAATGGAAGGAAGTGAAATTCATGGAAATGTTCACAGGCTGTTACTGGGTGAGGTGCAGAGCAAAGGGCACAGACTCTTTGGCAGGGATGACCAATTCCAGAGACCAATGCTCAGCTTGGTAAGTGTGTACTTGAGATGCGTCAGGAATGTGACTCTTCTCTGTTCTCCCTACCAAAATGGGAAAAATTTTAACTGAAACTGAGTACTTGTTATCAACACATATTCTTGGAGGAGTGTATACAGAGCAAGTGGCTCTTATTCTCAAGAATTAAATCTATGCATTGTAATTATAAAAAATACAATAAAATTCCTTCACAGAAAAAGCAACTCACTCTAGACTCAGGTGGAAAAAGCAATTAATCTGGAAGGAAATACTGTATTACAGCAGCCCTCTGCCTGGAACTGAAATGCAAATAAACACTAGGCTGCATAACAAACAGTTAAAGCTAACAAAAGGGGAAGGAGGGGAAGGAAAAATCTGAAATGAAGAGAAAAATAAAAATTGTTTAAGAATTAATACTGACATTCCTTAAGCTGCTGTAACCCACTGTGCCCAAGACTATCACCACACTGCACAGAGGCACTTGTACTCACAGACCCATGGTGGGACAAGGAGCTCACCAAACTCATAGGACAGGGCTACGCTCAGCGCTGACTCCTCCACCTTCACATGGGCAGCCGGAGGCTTCTGCTACCAAGCCTTGGCTGCCAACATGCACAGCCTAGCTAGAGCCAGGAGTACCTTGAAATAACTTCCCCAGTGAGGCACCTGTGTTTAAAGGTACTAAAGATTCTCTCATGCCAAATTATATATGAGTAGGAAATTTGATTTTTTTTTGAATTTTCAGGAAAATTGAAAAATCTTCTGATTTTCTTTGTTTTATAATTAAAGGAAATAGAAGCATAGTTGGTAGAGTGCTTGCCTAGACTGTGCATAGTCCTGTGTTTGATTCCTAGTACCACATAAACCAGGCATGACAGAATACACAGACAAGCCCAGCATCTGGGAAGTGGAGGGAGGGGTATCAAAAGTTCAAAGATATCCTGAGCTACACAGAGATAGCTTGGGATACACCAGAACCTGTCTCAGAGAAAGACACACATGATATCCAAATGCAGAATCTCAGTGGGATGTTTTGGAAACACTGTGCTAATTCAAGTATCTGCTATCCTTAAAGGAGGTGCTGAATTTGGGGGAGGTGTAGGGAAATGGGAGATAGGGTCCTCACCCTCGGGGTGTCCCAGCTCCTCTGGGTTGTGGCTTTAGTGTACTCTGTGGGTGGTGGTGGGCGTGGAAAAATCATGTAGCATCTCTGGAACTGAAGTCACCAGACAGCAAAAGTCAGCAATGAGGATCTGTGGCTGTACACAAGTGCATACATGTACATTTTCTACTTCAAATGGTAAAAAGTTCAAAAGGAACTCTTTCATAACTAAGGTCTCTACCTTGATTGCATGACTCAGGGCACTTTGTGCTGGGTTTGGTGATTGTTACCTTTGATTGTGAGACAATAAAAGTATGCTTTAAATGAGATCATGAGGTGGGGATGGGGAGAGCAGGAAGAAGGGAGAGAAAAGGGGAGAACAAAGTAAGAAGCAAATGGGTACGCTGGGTTCTAGTTCATTCTAGAATTCTATTGATCTTTTAATCTACTGTTCATTCTCAGACCTTGAATTCTCACACTGATCCCAAAGCTGCATGGATCATTCACATTGTTTCCACAATCACTTGTGGAACTTTCTACTTATATATATGGTTTTTGTCTGAAGTCTCGCTGTAACAGGACTGGATATGTTTGCAGCAAACATGAACACAGGTGAGTTTTCATCAGCTTTAATGAGGGAGTCACAAGGCTCCACAGCCTGATGTATTCCCACAGGCAGACTGCTGGAAACTGCCCCACATACATATTTGAATGGTTCTACTATTGTGTAAAATATGAGGTGGTAAGATACATAAGTTTATCCTTTAGTTAACTTTTATTGCAATCAGAACAAAGTATAAACCAGGCACCCCATTACTTATAATAATTGCAAAATACTAGAGTTTAGTATTTTTATGACAGACACTTTAGAACATTAATTTTATGTATGTTTACTTTCATATTACTAATGTTTTAAATCTGCTATTTTCAGTATTGTTACTGACACATGAAATATACTATTGCAGATGAGCTGTGAAGTATTTTCCTTTGTTTTTTAGACAGAAATTTGCTATGAAGCCCAGGCAGGCCTCAAACTTGCAATCATCCTGCCTTGGCCTCCCTAGTGCTACAGTTACAGACTTTTGCCACTATGCCTCGCTGTGCTAAATTGTTTTTAAATATAATTTCAGATTTTAACTTATTTTCCAATGACTGTTTCCTTTTACATACAAAATTGTTTTTCTTTAAGATTAAATCAAAGTGCTTTTAAATCCCACTCTTGAATGATGTCTTAAATGATAATTTTAGCTGAAAGCAAATATATTTTGCTTAGATAAATAAAGAGAGAATAATACTTCATGTCATAGCATGTCACTACTTCATAAGTATGTTCATATAATATTGTGGAAAGTACTGAAGTATATTTAGGAATAAAGCAGAATAAAATTGTGCTTGCATTAACAGCTGGTGGTGGTGGTCCAATCTTCCAGCCTCATTGCTTGTTCCCCTCCTAGAGCAAGTCTGTCTACCTCCTGGATGGTCTGTCTTTTCAAAGGTGAGTCTGAAAAGCCGAGTGTGATAAAAAGAAAGCAAAAGAGAGTGCCCAGGTTCTCTTTCCTAAGAATACAGACGGCAGCCAAGTGGCATATGGGCTGAGCTGGTTTGCATACCTGCAGGCCCTGGAAGGTAATGTGAGGGAATTAATCCCTAATGACTCACACAGGTTTCCCTCCCTCACATCAGGTGTTGCCGGGTCAAAGGCACCATCCTGCCTCCACTACATCCTCAAAGTCTCATTCTGTGTCCCATTGGTGAGGACTGAGTGAAATGGTGAGAGACATGTGTAGTGGGTGAGTCTGACCAAGCTGAAGTCCCGCAGAAAGAGTGCCAAGTCAGGGCAGAAGAACATGCAGAAAAATCTCAGCATGCAGTGTATTTCGATGCAGGGCAGTCTGAATGTAGGAAGAAAATGCAAGGAAAGGCATGTTCCCTGAGGTGCTGAGAAAGACTCATGGAATCCTGGTAGACAAGTATTTGAAAGCCTGGTTCTATGGACCCCAGGGGACCCCGAAGGAGCATTTCACATCTTTCTAGCCATGAGGCACTGAGAATTACATGAGATTTCACAACTACTCCATTTGTTCCCTCAGAGGCAATCAAACCTTAACAACGATGAGAAACAAACAAATAAAAACACAGCCCAGAGTGCTGTAGAAAGCCAGCATTGGTGTAAGAGCAACTTGGAAGAAGCAGTGAATTTGCCCCAAGAACCTTTAAGTTCAAAGATTTGAGGCTATGTGAAGAGAAATCCTCTAGCACCCCCTGTGGTTTTGAGTCTGCACGTCACCTCACTGCTCGGCCCGGAAGAGGAAAATAGGTTTGGATCTAAAGTAATTTACAGAAGGATGGAGAATGCTGGGATGGACTGTACAACAAATATCAGGAGTCTTGTGGTCTTGTTTGCCCCTGCATTTATACTGGAAAGTCGATGGCCACGGTAGTATCAAAGTATCAGCTAAGTGTGTCACCTAAGTAAGGGTCACTGCAATCCGGAAGAGAAACCCAGCTACTCCTCTTGAGAAAATCTTCACCTGGGGACAATGCTGCCTGTTGTCCCTCCTGGTCGAAGAAAGCCCTTCCTATTCTCCAAAGCAACTGAATTTTTTCTTCATTGTTTGATGGTCAGGAGAGTGAGAATGGAATATGAAGGCTTCGATTTTCTGAGAAGTGCCTAGTCATATTAGGTTGCTATTGTGAGGTAATGGAGGATCTGAATCTGGTCCTGAGTCTCATTTGGGGACCCAAGGGGAAGAAGGCCTTGATAAGTAGACATTCCTAGAATACAGAAGGTAGTGGATTTCTTTACTGTCTCTGCTTCCCAGATGGACAAAGCTTAGGTAGAGGTGGGCAGACATGTGGTGTGTGGCATTGGGTGTGCTGCATGGACAAGCCTGCTGGCAGCTCTACCATGGCACTCCCTCCACAGAAACAAGAGAAAACTTCAAGAATAAAAGATCCACCTTTTGCCCTAAATAAGGAAGTACAGGATAATTAAGGAATGTCTTGGTTTCCAGAACCAGGCATAATTTCTGTCTTGTGAGATGGCCCACCTAATGTGGCTAGAAAATGCAGTAGGTTGTAAGGTGCACTCACTACAGACAGTGCTCAGACAGGAATAAGAGTGCCCAATTTCAAAGAAGGAAAAGCATGTACAGAAGGCTGACCAAACCCAGATCTCTTCCCGGAACCCAGCGTCTCAAGGGTGCTCTGGTTCTTAAATTCTAATAACTGAAGAGTCTTTGGTCTCTATGACTTATCAAGGAATACAAAGTGTGGATGGAAGGCCTCACTGGACTAGCCAGGTAGACTGATTATTATTGCAGCCAAAATCTTAGACAGCTCAGCATTATCACATGGAATTTTAGGTCCAGACTTCACCACACCCAGGCTGAGTCTTTAAAAAATATCAGAGTAGCTCTTAGTTCAAAGCTCCTGAGCTTATGTAGCATCTTTTAAAGTTATACTTTGGTACTGGCCACTTTATATATTAACACATTGTGTTTATATGACAATTCAGAGATTGACATTTTTTGATTTATTCTTTTTTATTTTATAATTTAATTTAATTTTATGTATCAGCCACGGATTCCCTTGTTCTCCCCCTCCCATGCCCCCCCCCCCCCGCACCTTCCCCCCAGCCCACCCCCCATTCCCATCTCCTCCAGGGTAAAGACTCCCCTGAGGATTGAGTTCAACCTGGTAGATTCAGTCCAGGCAGGTCCAGTTCCCTCCTCCCAGGCTGAGCCAAGTGTCCCTGTATAAGCCCCAGGTTTCAAACAGCCAACTCATGCACTGAGTACAGGACCCGGTCCCACTGCCTACTGCAAATAGACCCATATCTGTCACCGTGCACAAAACTTAAGTCCAAGTAGATCAAAGACCTCAACATAAATTCAGCTACTCTGAACCTGATAGAAGAGAAAGTAGGAAGTAGTCTTGAACGC
>CABHPQ010145314.1:22345-51583 GCA_902168405.1 Peromyscus aztecus
ATATATATATATATATATATATATATATATATATATATATACTACTCTCCCCCACCACCAAGCTCAGGGATGATGGTGGAAGAAAGGGCAGAAAGCATGTAAGAACCAGAGTCCTGTGTCCCTGTATAAGCCCCAGGTTTCAAACAGCCAACTCATGCACTGAGTACAGGACCCGGTCCCACTGCCTACTGCAAATAGACCCATATCTGTCACCGTGCACAAAACTTAAGTCCAAGTAGATCAAAGACCTCAACATAAATTCAGCTACTCTGAACCTGATAGAAGAGAAAGTAGGAAGTAGTCTTGAACGCATTGGCATAGGAGATCACTTCCTAAATATAATACCAGTAGTACAGACACTGAGAGAAACAATCAATCAATGGGACCTCTTGAAACTGAGAAGCTTTTGTAGAGCAAAGGATACAGTCAACAAGGCAAAGTGACAGCCTACAGAATGGGAAAAGGTCTTCACCAACCCTACATTTGACAGAGGGCTGATATCCAGAACATATAAAGAACTCAAGAAATTAGACACCAAAATGCCCAACAGTCCAATTAAGAAATGGGCTATAGAACTAAACAGAGAATTCTCAACAGAGGAAACTCAAATGGCTGAAAGACATTTAAGGACATTGACATTTTAAGATGTGTCTCCAAAAATTGTCCAAAGAAAATGTCACACAGATAGATATACATAGTCACTTGTATGCACACCCATATATGTGTACATATACTCTCACACACATACACACATGTCTAATATAATCACACCAGCATAGAACATAAATTGACTTGTTCACACATAGCTATACATGTATGTACTTGTATATACTCATCCTCATGCATACATACGTATACACAAATGTACACACACCAGATTTGAACAGGGATCTACTGGTCCAATGAGAGTCACTTTCACTGTGCCAGGAGCTGTACTATGTACTGGATACAGAACCAGGACCACTGTGACACAAGCTTGACAAGGTCAATACAACAAAGCAAGAGAGATTGATCAGTAGTATCAGATAGAGGCAGGGAACCTATCAGTGCACAGAAAACATGACTACAGAGATGAATCTTAGAAACTCTGAAAGCAGTATGCAGAGCACTTCTGACAATTGCACACTCAATTCTCTGCAGGCATCTTTGTAAATTTGTCCTACACAGGGCTGTACTGGCATGCAGCTCAGGCACTTCAAGTGCACAGAACATTTGGAGAGGCAGACAGAAATAAAACCATCACCACAACCTCACTGAGACCATCTGACAAGAAACCATGACAGAGGTGTGGCAGTAACTCTGTTAGATATGCAAAAACAAGAACAAATCAGATGTGAGGGCCTCAGGAATTTTTAGGGGAAGCTAAGGACTATACTGGGTCTGATTGAAGTGCAGAAACCTTGGCAGGCAGGTATATAAGCATCATTTTCCCTAATTGCAACACACAGTGGGTGTTTAGCAATGTCCTGGACCATGAGAATGGCTACTATTTATTTTAACAATAAAAGAGTCATTTCTTTAAAAGGACTCCATAATTCACACAGGACTTGCTCTTAATTCATTCTAATGGGATGTCTCTTATTTCATGAGGTGTATTTGCATTCCCAGAGATGATGCTGGGAGCCTTGTCCCTGGTACAGTCACTGAGGCCCATGTGTAAGGAATGATCATGGTTCCCCAGCAATGCACTCAGCTATGCCAGTTTGACCCTGGGGACATGATGTGCACCCGCAGTACACACCCTGAGGAAGTACCGTGTCGAGACCAGTTCTTTTCATGTACTGGGGAGCATATTCTTTGCTTGCTCATTCCAATGCCATCCATTTCTGTGAGATCTATGTTCTCAAGCTTTTTATCTGCCTTAACAAAGGAAGAGTCACCCTCAAAGTGGGGACCCATTCAGAAGGATTACAAAGAAAGTTATAGAAAGAGTTCACCTGCCCGGTCTCAAGGCCCTGTGTAGGCCATGCAATGATGTTACTCATCAGGGCAGGTTATCTTTCAGTGGAGAGGGACATGTCTTACTCTAGATAACCCACTGAGGTGAGCACAGAGTGGAGGTTGGTGGATCTCAATTACAGATCCTAGACATGACTGAGTGAGACAGTAAGACTCTGATTAGCCTCACTCACAGGATTGCAGGCCGAAAGCAGAGAGGGGTCCAGTGTGATATGTGGGTCCTGCACCTAGGCTTACCCAAGGGGTATCTCCAAAGTGAAGTTCAAATGGATATCTAGACTTCTAGGCTGAAACGATAGTCTGTGAATTCTATCAGCTAATTATCACTGTAAAAGAAATGTTCATGGCTGTCATGACTAGAATCAGAGTATGGAAACAACTCAACTTCTACCCTGCCTCTCCCTCTGCAAAGCTGGCCCAGAAGGCTCAGGAGTGGAACTAACATAGTTTACAGAATCCCCTCTTAGGAAAGGAGAATGAAGTTGTGAATCAGAATTATCTCCATGGCTGTGAAGACCCATGTAAATGTGCAGAGTCACAGACTCATTAATTCCAGGATAAGCTTGGTGCCTGCGTGAGCTGAATCACCATCTGACAATTAATATCTCTTGTCCCAAGCATAGGATTGCTTGATTTAACTGAGGACATTGAAATGTAATCCTGAGTGACCTAAGAAAGGTCTGTATGGGTGGTCAGTTCATGAATGAAAATCGCTGAAAACAAAGGACACCTTGGCCACCAGGACCCAGACAAGTGTGATGCATGCTGCATGGTACAAACACCAACTTGCAAGTCCTTCGAGTAGCATATTCCCAAACACACCTACTGCCTGTTACTCAGCTGGCAGACTTGGACAGGAAGCTCTTCCTTGTGTTCTAAGCTAATATAGTATCCACTTATGCAGTAGGAAGCACAGGGGATGATCCAGGAGGAGCATTCAAGGGTATATAATCAGAGGATAGACCATGTTTAAAATACAGTGCTAATCTGGTATATCAACTACACTCCAGAACAGGCCCTATGCTCAGGAGTAGTTAGCTAACAAAAATTGGGCTCCTCTCCTTCTCTCCCTCCCTATCTATCTTTCTCTCTCTCTGTCTCTGTCTCTCTCTCTGTACATTTTTTAAGAGAAGGAAAAACATGATGTTGAGTGCACAGAGAAGTAGAAAAGGATCTGGGAGGTGGTGGGGCAGAGAAAAGAATTTTATCAAAATACATTGTATGAAACTGTCAAAAATAAATATTAAAAAATAAATAAAATATAGTACTACTAAGGATTTAAGGGATAGAAATCTTGGGAGCAAAGCTGTTTGCAGAAACTTAAGGAAGTCACACCTATCCTATTTCTTCAGAGGTCTAAGCCAGTCTTGACCCATAAAAGAGAACACATGGGAAGGCTGCCATGGTTTGGGATGAGAGCTGGGATGCCAATGACAGGGAGGCTTCAGGCAAAGTACAGAGAGGGGGATAACTGAAACCTCTGAGCACTGAGAGCAGATAGGAGGTATGACTAGAGACTGTAATCTGGGGAGAGGCTTCATGTTTTTGAACTTCAGAACTATGATGGGATCTGGAAGCTGATGTCTGTCTTCAAATTCTCCCAACTCACCTCTATCCTGTATCAGTTCATATAACCCAAAGACTTCCATTCATCAGCTTAGAGTTGACTCAGTTTACTAGGACTGTTGAATGTCAACAGCCAAAGTGTGTCTCTACCCTAAGCACAGGAGGGGTCAGAGGCACTGTGGATTGTACAGTGCTCCTGAGATAAAGCACATCTGTGTTGGCTAGTTTTATTTAACTTGACAAAGGGTAGAGTCATTTGAGGAGAGGGAACCTCAATTAAGAAAAATACCTCAATAAGATTTGCCTGTAGTGCATTTTCTTGATTGCTGATTGGTATGGGAAGGCCTAGCTCACTGTAGGTGGTGCTACCCTTGGCTGGTGGGTATTATAAGAAGGCTGACTGAGCAAGCCATGGGAAACAAGCAGTAAGAAACATTGGAAGCATTCCTCCATGGCCTCTACATCCATTCTTGCCCAGAGGTTCCTGTCCTGACTTCTCACAGTGAAGAAATGTGATGTGAAAGCTGAAATAAATTCTTTCCTCCCCAATGGTTTTTCAATTTTCTTTTTTTTTTTATTGTCACAATGTTTTATCACAACAAAAGAAATCTTAACTCAGAGAACATCTTTTCTGCCCCCTCCATCATGGGATCAGATTTCAGTTTAATTCTGGTGTGGTTTGCAGAAGTGTGACATGAGTACACACATGTCTCTTCTGGACATGCTATAAAGACAGGAATCCATTATTCATCACCTTCCAGTAGCCATCTCCTTGCCAGGACTCAGCCAAATGCCTGGCTATCAGTGTGAGCCTTGTGGGTTGCCAGATCTCTGCCCCATGTTCAGAACTAGAGCCTGATGATTGTTTCTGTTATTTTAGGCAAATTATCAAAACATGCTGATAGAGTCTATAAGTTTCTGTGACAAAGTTGTTGAAGTGGCTCCATGCACTTGGCTGTTTGTTTGTTGTTTTTTCCCTTCCCCACGTTCCCTATAAGTTTCTTACATACTAACTCTTCTATCCTAGAAAGTGCAGACTGGTTCCTTATTTTCTCTTTCTCTTGGCATGCAACTTCAGCAGGATCCTCCCTGAAGACCACACGGATACCTGATACAATCCCAGAGTCTGGAGGGAGCATCTGATTACATGTCAGATTTCCGAATGAGTGCAGAGTATGTGTTAAATCTGTGCACCTGCCAGACTTCAAGACAAACAAAAACTACAGAATGCCAAGTCCCCAATGTTTAAAGATAATTACAACTATATCTTTTTAAATATAATACTTTTTAAATATAATATGACTTTACCAAGAGGAGAAAGAAAGCAATTTCCCTAGCATCCCAGTGTTTCCATATATAACGTGTATGGTATATGAATCTTTGGACTAAGGTTTGTGGTGCATGTTCTAGGGCTGTATTTTGATAGAACTTACTGCTGTTTACTCTTGATCTATTTATTCTCTTTGGGTACTGGGACACTGACTTAATTAGGTTGGGGAGAAAATACAAATAACTGTACTGCTCTCAGACCTATGGCCTGGAAGTTCCAGCACCTCCCTGATCTGTTTGCTCCTCACCTGCAGCTAGTGTAGAGGATCCTGGCAGGAGGACCTGAAAACTGAGAACTCTTGGGTCAGAAGCACCTGCCATTGTCTCTTGGATGAGCTATGTTTGGACTAAACTGGTCAAGCTTTAGGGAGTCGGTGAAGTCATTCACTGTCTGTGAGTCATCCTATCGTAAGTTCTTACAAGAAGGGAAGTAGGTTGCACAGTGTCGTCAACTTTGCAAATAGAAAAAAAAATGCTTCTCAGGAAGTGAAGTGGCTTCCTAAGACTAAATCTTGCCAGCATCAATGTGTTGCATATTCATAAGATAATGTGAGCTTTGGTGATGGCTTGACGGACTTCCTATCATAATAGTATCTACATTTTATCCTGAACTTCTCAAAACATTAAGACATTTCTATTCACAGAACAGATTTACACTGCAGCCGGTGGGGTGGGGGAGTAATCTAGGCCAGAATCTTCCCGAAGAACAGACTCCATAGGCTCAGCTCTCACATACATAGAAAGTTAGACTTGAAACTCTAAGTGCTCCATATCACCAGTCAATTGATCCCTCATAAATAAAAAACTCAATTCAAATTAAGTGTATAGAATATTTTTCTCTACATGAAATATGTGACCACGCAGAATAAAACACTTGTGTGTTTATTCATACAACTGCGTAACTAAAATTATGGCATTCTTCTCTGACCTTGATTTGGAAAAAAAATCCACACTGAATGGAGGGTCTTCTCAACAATCCTAGCCTCAGCAATAGGCCCATAGATACAGATTCAAGTCTGCTGATGGTGGCCATTCCCATTTCCTGCAACCTCTTGCTGTATCCTAGTACCCTTAATGAATTAAGTGCAACATACCTGCAGACCTTGGGGGAAGCACACACCTTAGTTTCAATCCTGGGCTCTCAAAAACCACAGGATTGTTGGGCAATCAATACCACTGTCATTCCAGATTCCAGAAAATTGGGCCTTGGGCCAAGCACATTTGTCCTGGGAGAGAAAAGCCACTTTCTCAGCTTTCACACAGGCTTGCGGGAAGACTTGTGGACTAGTAGTGCTCTGGGAAGCTCTGGCTCTGCTGTATCACCTGTGAGCTTCACCTTTCCTTCTACTGGACCTGCATTGAGGAAATCAAAGATGCTCTAGTTCTCTGTGAAAGTTGCTTGGATGCTGCTCCCACCACTCTGGGGAGGTCAGAGAAACAGCAATATTAGATGTAAATATTAAAAATCAATATTTTAGTTTTTTTATTCTTGTTTGATATGATATTTTTATAAAATATTCTAATTAAATACTGTAAGTGGTTAAAGCTATAATAACATAGACTATTATTTATCAAGTAATGTCAGGATGATAGACTCCAAGTTCATGATTCTTTCATTTTTCAAAGTTTCTGCAACACTGTATGGGAAGAAGGGATTAACTGATTTTTCTAAAAGAGGTAAAATATTTTACCAATATTCAAATGGAAATTACAAAGTCAACAGGCAGAATCTGGTTATCAAATGTAGAGCACATTCTACTTGTACTGTTCCCCAGGGCCATGTAGACACACCACCAGCCTGAACCTTCAGAGTCACCCATGTCTGCATCAAGAGATAGATTTAACAACTTGGCCTCTGGGCAAAGACTGTGTGTATGTCTTAGGCAGGTGATCCATGTTGTGCTCTGTCAGACTGGGACAGGGTGGAGGCTGGGGAAACTGAGATGAACAGCAAGGTACATTCATGAACAAAACTAAATCCTCTATTTATTCTGTGCTGCTGATAACTGGGACTATCCATCCTCATATAACATCCAAGACTATCACTGAAGGTATTCTAAGGGGACAGAGTGCCATGGAGGGTGGTGAGGCCAGAATGACCCTGGACAGTGTTAGGAGGCAAAGTCATCTGGATGTCAGGATGATTTTGAGGTTGATGTTTTGAGAAAAGTACAAGGCAGAAGCACCAGCAGCAGGGTAAGCATGTTGAACTCTTTGACCTCAGCAGAAGTCCTTGTAGCTGTGTTACCAAATGCAGAGGGGCAGCCTGTTCCTAGAAAGGAGTTATCCTAAGGAGGGCACATCCGTGGCTCCTTCACTCAACCCTTGGTTCTCACAAGTATGCCTGCCACCTGCCAGCAGCTCAGAGCCAGCACAGCCCTGCTGCACTGAAAACTTGCTCCACCTTGGGACGCACATGCTCACAGTCATGATGATGGCAGTAAGGTCACTGCTGGTTTCCTGCACTGTACTCTGTGAATGTTCTTGTGCCCTGGGCCCTTGTTGAAACTCAGGGAGGGGGTCCATCTCTACATCAGATGTCAAATGGAAGAAAGCTCAGAACTCTGTTTATGAAGGGAGGCCAGGAGGGACCAGCTCAGCTGACCCTTTATTTGGAGTTTCATTAGTGGCACTTGGCAGCTGAGGGCTCTGTAGGACAGCTGTGTTGACTATAGTGTAGACACGTCCCTGAGCTATGAAGGAAAGAGTTCCCAGACCTGAGCCCTGCACATCTGTGAGTCTCCAGGAACTGGCTTCGGGATGGGCCCAGGATGATTTGCCAATGCGGCTTATTACCGAATCTCGTTCGCTACAAGCCTCCATTATCTGGTTTGTGTGATGCTAAATAATGGGAAACGTATTAAGTATTCAAAATATTCTGTTTACTTGGGTGAATGCAATGAAATCAATAACAGTTGCTACTCAGAAATCTGGGAAAGTGATTTTCTGGAATGGATTCTAAAATATTTTAGCAACTCAGGGGGGTGGGGTATTGTCAGCCTGATTGTCGATAAAGTAAGGGTCAATTACAGAGTGAATGCAGTCTAAATTAATGCCACATGCTGGCACGTTCAGGCCACTCAACACACATCTGTTTCTAAAAGGACTCGACATTGAACCCAGGGTCTGTTTTCTTTTCCAGTGAGGACATGTGGGGGAGACTACAGCCAGAGGAAGCTGGTGGGTATAAAGGTAAATCTGAAGTAACCATGTCAGTACCAGCTTGATTTCATCACGTGGCTGTGGGAGGCCAGTGGGCCCAGTTCCTGAGGTCAAGTTCCACCTCTGAGACCAGAAGGAGTTCCTGCATTGTACCTTCTGGTTCCCCTTAGGCCTTGCAAACAGCCTGGCCACTTGTCTCAGTTTAGCACTGTGATATACCCAGCTCGGTGTCCTCCTGCTCATTTCCCTCAGTCCTCAGAAGGCCCAGCCCACTGATTGGTAGAGTCTGAGATGACAAGAAGGAGAGATACAGCTCCTGTAACTACCCAGGTGTCCCTGAAGCTACCAGGGTACTCAGAACGATATGTAGCCAGTACAATGATTCTTGTATTGAAGTACTGGCTGGCAGGAGGTTTCCTGGATCTCAGCTCTTGTCCCCATAGGTTCCTTCCTGTCCGGGGGGCCATTAAAACCATAATCCATGCCAGGTGTGATGACTCACGCCTTTAATTCCACCACTCGGGGGCAGAGGCAGGCAGATCTCTGTGAGTTTGAGACCAGCCTGGTCTACAAAGCAAGTTCCAGGACAGCCAGGGCTACACAGAGAAACCCTGTCTCGAAAAACAAAAAACAAGCAAACAAAAAACCATAGTCTCCTTCAAACATAGCTTTGTGATTTTGACTTTGTATCCTCTGTTTTATGAAGCAAACAGGCACACGTCACCAAATGAATTATTTTTGCTTATAAAAGGTAAATGCACCATCTCATATATCATATTTTATTAAAGAAACTACAACATCCATAGTCACATGACTTTACAGCCCAGGTAGGTAAGGAGAGATACCCTGGCTGTGACTTGTAGGGTATTTTGTCAATGGAAAGAAGGGAATTAAAAAGATGGAAGAAAGGTAGAGGCACAGGGAGGCACACTGAAATTGTATGCTGGAGTCACAGGGTCAGCTGTACATCTCTGTTCTGAATCCATCAGAGGATAGACAAACCTGGCTTTGTGGACTTACATGGGACAAGGGACCCAAAGCATCACCACTTGAGGCCCATGCAGCCAGGAAGAAGCATGCAATAAGAACCCAAAGAGAATAGAACAGAAGAAGACACAGAGGATCCAAGAGACTCCAGATAGGGTAAGGGAAGGAAAGGCAGAAGTGTGCAAGATATCCCCAGAAGATAAATGTTCTCATGGAGTGAAATGAAGGAGGGATATTTCCTCTGTGCAAGACATGGAGGCAGAGCAGATGTTGGGATAAAGGAGCAGCTGGAACTTGACATGAGACAAACCCATGTGGGGAAAATCATTCAACCGCACTGTGGATATGAAAGGCGTTGTTCTTTGGAACTGTATCAGTAGCAGCCCCTTGCCTCTCCACTACCTGGGATGAAGCCTTCTTGGTGAGGATGCCCTAGAACTGCCCTGGAGACCAGGAAGCCCCAGAGTCTCAGGCCCTGAGTCACTGCAGCTTAAAGTCTAGCAAAAGGTGACCTCTGCGCTTGCTTGTTGGCTGCAGAGGATGCTGCTGAGTGAGTTGTCCAGCTGTGTTCACTTCCTGCTTTCTGGCTTTGGTTTTCATTTTTCTTTTCTTTTCCAAACCTAAGAAAATTATTTCTTGAATGTGACAGAAAATGCTCACCCACCAATGTTAATCCCACCAGCACTCTCTTTCAACTTAGTAATTTATAATCATTTTGATCAACAGGTTACTTCATGATACATACCACATAAAAAAGATGAATGAAGATTAGGTGCACCTCAAACCCAAAATATGTCTCCCCTTGCCAGGAATGAGCAGCAGGCAGAACCATAGACTTCTTGTTTTTACCATACTGCTCCAAGAGCATGCATGAACAAGGTATACCTAAAGCTTAATTTTGGTCATGTTTTGTTTTCTGGTGAATGGTAGTACCTGTGCAGGCTCTGCTGTGACTTTGTTGTGCTCACAGTTTGGCTTTGAGACTTTACAGTGGTGAAGCTTATAGCTGGGTAGATTGTTCTACAGAACTGAGTCATCTCCAGTTACTAAACCTTTGGTTTGAGAAGAGACCAGTAAGGTTTTTGCAGACAAGTTCTGTACCATGGGGGTCCATAGCGCTTCCTCCCGGAAGGTCTGACATGCTCCTCACCACAGGCTTGGCCAGGGTGTCTGCTAAGTGCATTGCGCCCTATTCTTTTCACTTCTCTTCTTTGCAAATATTTCACAATTTTAGACTTGACAGTGCTCAGCAGATCAGAAGATGGCCCCAGCGAGACTGTCTGGTACCCTAATCACCACCTGGTTAGCCCTTCCAGGAAATGTGATTTTCCCCCTACGTCCACTTTTACTTTTTTGTGAATTCTAGGGGGAAATTCTTCATATACTTTGGCTAGAATTCTTTTTGCCAGTTATGTATTACCAGTCTTTTACCTTTCCAAATGCTCTTGAGTAAAATTTTAAAAAAACAATTCATAATTTAAGTGTAGTCAGTCAGCTTTATCCATCTTTCTCTTAATTCTCTGTGAAATTGTTTGGGATCTGGTGGGGAATCTGCCTGCTGATGCAGTTAGAAACTCAGTTTGGGACCTTGCTTGGGATTGATATTAATCCAATATGCAGCTTCTTCAAAGGCCCTTTCCCCTGGGCTGTAGTGACTGTAGATTCATGTGAAAGATTTCATTTTTGACCTGAAATCTTTCTGTGGACTCTTTTCTATCTGTTCATCTTTGCATCTTTAAAAATCATTTTTGTGATTTTATTTCTAAAAAATCTCACACATTTTTACATTGGTTTCCATGAAACTAATATTTTGGCTAATAGATCATAAAACACACTTTTATAAGGCTACCTTTAAAGACTTTGTTTTTGAAGTAAAATAGACAGTGGGCATTGATATTGTAGCCTGCTATCTCCCTCAACTGTCTTATCATGTCATCTATGTATGCTTTATTCAGGGGTTTCTGAGTAAAAAATAATACCATCTGTGATTAAAGACAAGTTTTATTTTCTTCCGTTCAAACTTTCTTTTATTTATTTTTCTGACCTGCATACAACAGCATTGCTCCTTTTGTATAAACTTTGTACATCCTATTTCTTCTGTTTTTTTTCCTGAGAATATCCTTATTCAACCTTTCTTACTTTTTGACTTTTCATACAACAGCACCGTTCATGTTGTATGAACTTTGTACAATCTATTTCTTTTTTTTTTCCTTGAGAATATCCTTATCCAACCTTTCTTACAAAGCAATTTTTAATATTTCTCTGCAGCAAAGACTGTGGCCCTGGCTGAGGTTACTGGGACAGCCTTGACTGTCTTCACAGTGAGCAAGTACAGATTGGAGCTCAGACCCTATCCATATCCTCTCCACTGCCGTCTCCACCTTCCAATGTTTTTTTTTTTTTGTTTTTTTTTTTTGGTTTTTTTTTGTTTTATAGTAGGGACTTGAAACAGTGAGGGAACAGCTGTAACCATTAGTCTTAATTCAGGAAGCAGAATGGAATGTAGAAGTCTGTGGATCAGACATCAGGGACTGGACACACAAAGACACCTCTCGAGCTCCCTTCCCTCAGGTGTGGACCTAGTGCACTGGTCCCTAAATAGCAATATGTCCAGATTTTTCCTTTGGGCCAACCTATGGATGTTATTTTATGAAAAGAAAAATTAAAATGTGGTAAAAGTTTATAACACAGTACACTGTTTTCTCACAAGATGAATACACACCAAAATATGCTTTGCACTCGTCTGCTGACTCCCTGACCTCTGAAGAGGTCTGCTTAAGCAGAGGCCAAACTTGTCACTGAGCTTCAGAGAGAGGATATGTTTGCTGTGTAGGTCAGGGAGGTCAGACTCCAATAGACAGACCTGACTGCCCCACCCAAGATTATAAGGGGGCACTGCTTTGTAGAGTCTAAGAATGACTGACAGCTTGGGGCTTCAGTTTTAGAAGGGTGGACAGGCAGCTCTGAGTGGGCAAAAGGTGTCAGTGACACCACTGGATAGGTAATGGGATTTGATCTTTTAGGGCTTAGGAACAGTGTAGACACATTGATGTACTTGTCCTTTGAGATGTTCATTCTTGGAATTTAGACTCCATGTTGTGAAGGGAAACCTGCTCCTGGCCAAGCATTCCCTTATGATGGTCAGTGCTAACCTCCCTCACCCCATTCTGGTAATGAGCAGTGGAGAGCCTGGATTCCCTGCTGCCATCAGCTTTGGAGTATTGGAAAAAAGCCAAGCTGTTGACAAAACTGCAAGTCCATGAGAAGCTTAGAGCATATTGTTCACACCCACTGAGGCTGGCCTTGTATGTTACACAGTAGCAGTGAGGAAGGCGATCTTTGGATGGGAGCCTGTGCTGTCCTGACCAGCCTCAGACAAGTGAGCACAGGGGCTTTCCAGAGATTTGAAAGGGCCAGCTGCAGGAGAATGAACAACCCAACACAGAGGGGAAAGATTCATTAACTTAGTGACCTCCATAAACTTCAAAGAAATTAACATTAATACTCAAGACTGTTGCTGTTGCTGAACTTTGGCAACACTCCAGGGGAATATATTCTCTCTTGAGCTTGCAGTCTGATTTACATACAAACTCTAACTTCCTCTGTCATCATCTCTTAGTATAGTTATGGTTATTAAAACAGGAGAGGCAATGTTCACTTTCTTTATATTTATTTGAAGATGAATCTTGAGGAAAATTCAAATCATACATATTTTTCCTTTAGTTTTGGTCATTAATCTGCCACTACAATGAACCCTGAATATCTTTGACATGTGGGACCCCAGGGGAGACTCAGACAACAAACCTGTTTCTCTCATTTGCTGGTTTTCACTTCCTTGTGCTGTGTTTGTTCTCTAGAGCTCCTAGCAGATTCCCCTAAATCATGACTTAGCTAAAGCTTGCACCATACTTTAAAGGAATATCATAGCTGACACCTAGCAACTCCCAGGTGCATCCTGCTCTCTGAAGCACACAAGACTGGACTTCAAGTCTACAGAGATGAGACTCCATTTGTCATTTGCCTTCCAGTTTTAGTTCACATCAGATAATCAAGGGACTAAAGGAAAATGACATCTCCAGAAAGTGAGTCATACTTTGACATATGAACTTAAACATTAACCTTAGAGGTTAATAAAGAATCCATTGTGCCATACCAAGTTCAGAAGAAGTGTTGTGTGAACCAGTGTTCCCTCCAGATGTCTGGAGGTCACTTACAGTGGGAAACCTTGTATTTGACTCTACTCTACCATCCTCCTTTTCTTATCTCCTCCCTTTCCCTTTCTCTCTCAGTCAAACATAAGCCTTCTCCTGACTAAGCTTGTAGTTTGGGCGATCTATTTATGTTACTTCATCCTTTCCCCCTTGTAGACCCCAACCTTTCCTGGAAGGAAGAAGGATCCCACATTGGTCCATCCTGTAGGTCTATAGCTTCTCAGCATCTGCCTTACTAGCACAATTGATTCTAGACTGTTCTGTTCAGCCCAAAGCTGAGGTCCAACTGACTCTGGAAAAATGACTTTGACTATAAGAAGGCACCAGGGTGTAGACTGGGTCGTACACACATACACACAGGAGAAGCTGGGGCTAGAGGAATCCAGTGAGAGTTTGGCTTCTAGCCAGACTCTGGGCTGTTAAAATTGAGGGAGAAAGAAGGCTCAATGGGTAGACCTCAGTCTTTGCCACAGGCACCAAGGTAACAGGGATACTGAACAAGGTAACTCAGACTCTGTCAAGGCTAGCAGGATCTGTGCAAAGAGCTCTGGAGATGCAGACCCATAGGCTCTCTCCCCCAGCATGGTAGGGTTGAGCATGGAAACCACTTCTCTTTCTGGGTTTCCCTTTTTGATTTTTTTTTTTACATTACAGATAATCAAAGTATCTGTTTTGTAGAATTATTGCAAAAAGTTAAATGGAATATAGATGTAAACATGAATATTGGTTGTGCTAATAATTGAGCTGTTGCCCTCTGTTGGCCGCAATCTGTCTTTCTGCCTTCTAGTGCATCCCCCATTTCCTTTGGCCAGCTAGACCTGGAACTTGCTTTCTTTGCCTCTTCTGCTCTTGCTCTCCCCACTTCCCTTCTTGCTGCTGTCACCTTCCATTGCATCTGCACAGTGGCCTCAGTAATTGGCTTCCAAGAGTGGGTCCCTCTCAAGGCTTTCTCTTTGCTCCAGCCCAAGTTCCTTGTTCCCCAGGCCACATCATTTCCAGGAATTGACCCAACCCTAAAGTCTAGGAATGTAGGTCTAAGCATTTGAGGATAAGGATGGTCTGTACCTGGCTCTCTGAAGCTGTTCAAATGTGACTGTGAAGAACTAATGCTGAACAGCACCGGTGCTCACTGTTCACTGAAGGCACAATGTGCAGGAAATATGGGACACAAGGACAGAGTAATCCTGAGTCCTCAGTGCTGTGTGGGAACCAGGGATGTTCCCAGTAGCCTGAATATCTGCCTGAAGCTAAAGCTTCCAGGAGTCTTATCTTCCTTCAATGTCCAACTTACATGCTTTGCTCAGAATTCCTGAGGCAGAAGCTCTTTCATGCAAGGTATCATCTTCCTCCTATACAATGCCAGGACCTCAAAGCCAAGCACAGGTGCAGAGCAACCACCTCCACTCATTTCAATGTCATATGAGATCATGTATTAAGAAATGGCATCATCTCTTTCATGTTTACTCTCCTTTCTTCTCTTGATAAAACTATTTTAAGATCAATGTTTGATAATGAAATGGAAAAGTCAATTTGTGTGCTTTGTACACATTGTGTACACATGCACAGCATATTACGCTGTGTAATGTGCTTGTTAATCCGGTTCAAAAGTAAAAAACAAATCACCTTTCTTTGTCCAGTTCCTTTAGCTCTGGAAGATATTCTTCAACCAAAAAGTATTAGGTCATCTTTTGGAATGATGTTTTCTTCAGTAACTAGAACTTGGGCTGCCAAGTGTCTGATGGTAGGTGACATGGAGCTTTGGCGCCCTCTGGAGGTTAAGTGAAAAGTAAGTAATAGAGCAGAACCAGAGGCTCTACTCAGCACTTGACATTTTTGTTTTATCAGTCTAAGAAATAGGGACCTCTATGGAACAAATGACTTCCAAGTCACCCACCGTTGCACACAACTGCAGGCCTATGGAAGACATGCATCCAATTAGAGGACTATCAATTTAAAACAAGGGAGAATCAGTTAAGTATGAGAGTCATACTTGAAGAAAGACAAGATCCCGTCAAGGCATTTATTTGGCCTGCTTCAAAAGTAAAACAATTCTGTGCACTAAATGTCTTGACATATCCTTAGATAAAATTTTACATTATCAGAATACATTGCCTGAAATTTCTATTGACTTTGTAATTATCATATCTGAAACTTATGGAGAAGATCTAAAAGTAAATGACTAGCCTGAGTGACTACATGGACAAACATATAGTTCTTTGCAAATGAGCCCACAAGAAAGAAAATCATGGCTTCAGTAATCAAGTTCATGGATTCTAGATATTCTTGCTGTGTTCTGGAGCTGGTCCTGGAAAGTATAGTGTTGTTCATCCATGGATCCCATGAAATATTCCAAGCAGATGCTTGAGCATGACCATGACCCAACACCCAAGACAGTTGAGAGGAAGCCACACAGGCTTCCTCAATCCCTCTACCTTTTCCCATCTGGGACTGTGATGAAGAGGACACCTTCAGCCTTCAGGGATCAGAGGCTCAGCCCTCAGATCTACTCAGTGGCTCAAGTATACAATTATGCATTTTATAGAACTTTAACACAGATCAAATTCAAAGACAGAGCAGACAAATGCATTTGCATCTGTTGTTGATCTTGACATGAAATTAGCAGTGTATTTGTAAAGACTATATTGCAATATGAAGTGTATGTGTGATCAAGCTATAGAGAGAAAGGCAATGTTAAACAAACTTCACTGATAATCAAGGAAATATAATAAACAGTGGGATTTTACCTGTCAATCACAAAACACATGTATAATTGATGCCCAGATATCCTTTTGAATACTAATTTAACAGTACTTCAGTAACAACAACTGCCATAAAAAGTTGTTTTGTAAGCAATTTTGACAAACAGGAATTTATCCCCAGCCAATAACAGAAAGGTAAGGCAGTTCTTGGAGGTGACAAGTATCTGTATCATTTACATTGGCAATCAGTACATAACTGCAACTTCACACCAGAAAATGGCCAAGCAGGGTTGGCCTTACCTGGTTTGGTCACTATGAATTATTGAAAATCAGGTTATATAACAGAAGTATTATAATGATAAAGTGACTGAAAAGCTACATGACAGAAGATAGGCTTCCAAAGAAAGATGATGATGACCACGGCCACCTGTCCTGGATGTTTCAAAATAACACAGCACAGGTGAGCTTAGGTGAAGAGTGGAAATAGCAAGCTGCCCTGGAGAGGCATTTGCCCTGGAGAGGCATTTGGCCTGGAGAGGCATTTGGCCTGGAGAAGCATTTTGGGCTGGTTAAGCATTCAGGCTTCTAGCAGCAGTTCAGCTGAGAGTCATTCGGATATGAGGACACAGAGGCTTCCAGTCTGAGGAAGCAAGACCAGATGAGGATCCAGCAAGGTGAGATAGCTGTGGCTTGTTTTATTTCTCTGACCTTCCAGCATTTACCCTAATAACTGGCCTCGGGTTTGATTTTATTAATAAGAACTGTTAAGATTCATGCTACATCTGGCGCCCAACGTTCGTGGTACAAATTCATGAAAAGACCCGAGCTACACTCGGCCAGTGGTGGTGGCACACGCCGGTAGGATTTGCTGAAGGAGGCAGAGGCAGGAGGATCCTGAGTTTGAGGCTGGCCTAGGAGGCTTGCTAAGGAGAAGCTTCGGTCGGAACCTGGCCACAAACAGTGGCGGTGGAACTATGGAGGCAGCGGCTACTGCTCCGAGTTGCTGGCTCCTTCTCATCGTGTTGGTGATGGCGGTGATGCTGCTACCTGGGACAAAGAGTTTACCGCTGCTTGATCAGAGAAGAATTGCCAGGACCATCGTGTTACAAGAGAGCATCGGTAAAGGTCAGTTTGGAAAAGTTTGGCAAGACAAATGGTGGGGAGAAATTGCTGTGAAGATTTTCTCTTCTAGGGAAAAACGTTCGTGGTTCCGAGAGACAGACATTTATGAGACTGTGATTACTCCAAACCACAGAGGAGGCACAAAAAAAAAAAAAAAAAAAAAAAAAATGTCTGCACGGAACCATGACCACGCCTAACAGTGACTTTGAAATCTTCAAAAAGAAAAGACGACAGGACTCCACAATGATGATTCCACAAGGACTATGGTAAAGCCATTAAGCTGATTAACACCACTAAAAGGTCGACTTTGAACTACAATGTGTTTAGGACAATTTCGAGACGGCTAGGTAAGATGATCCAGCCTGACAGACTACTCAAGCAAGGACTTATGACAAGCCCTAAACTTTCCTATTATTAAGAGACTGGATAAATGATAAAGGAATTGACAATTAACCTAAAATTTTTCTTTTCAAGATTCCCTAAAGATATCTTCACCCCTAGAAAGAAAAAAGAAAAAGAGAAAATAGATATGAGATAGATCATCGAATCTACTCTGAGAAAAAAGATAAAGAAAAATAGGATAAATAGGTAGATCACTGAATCTACACTGAAGAAAAGGGGGAAGATATAAAAATGACAAAAGGTAGACTACTGAATGTATTATGAAGAGAAAAAAGAGAGAATATGGATATGATAAGATAAAAAGGGAGATTATGGAATCTACTTTTAAAAAGGAACTACTTGTTTTAAATAAGATAAGTAATGAAAATTTTTTGTCTGAATTTGTCAAATGTTACTGGACTGGACATTGTTAATATATATAATGGAGTTTTTTGTCTGAATCTGACAAATGTTAATGGACTAGACATCGTTAATGTAATCTTGACTATGTATTGTATATACTTATTGGATAGTTTTTCTTGTATTAGTTATAAGCTTTTTTTAATTTTAGACAAAAAAAAGAGCAATGTGGCAAGTTTCCCATTTTTTTTTTTTTTTTTGGTTTTTTGGTTTTTTTTTTAAGAGACAGGGTTTCTCTGTGTAGTTTTGGTGCCTGTCCTGGATCTCGCTCTGTAGACCAGGCTGACTTTGAACTCACAGAGATCCACCTGGCTCTGCCTCCCAAGTGCTGGGATTAAAGGCGTGTGCCACCAACTCCCGGCCCGGACAAAAAGAGAGGAAATGTGGTGGTATTGTGTTTCCCAAAATATTGTGTACCTTAATAAACTTATCTGGGGTCAGAGACAGAACAGCCACAATATTAAACATGAGGATAGGCAGTGGTAGCATACGCCTTTAATCCTAGCATTCCAGAGACAGAAATCCCTCTGGATCTCTGTGAGTTCAAGGCCACATTGGAAATGGCCAGGCATGGTGACCCACACCTTTAATCCCAGAAAGCGAGCCTTAATCCCAGGGAGTGGTGGTAGAAAGCAGAAAGGTATATAAGGCGTGAGGACCAGAAACTAGAGGCATTTGCCCTGGAGAGGCATTTGCCCTGGAGAGGCATTTGTCCTGGAGAGGCATTTGCCTGGTTAGGCATCTGCCCTGGAGAGGCATTTGGCCTGGAGAAGAATTTGGGCTGGTTAAGCATTCAGGCTTCGAGCAGCAGTTCAGCTGAGAGTCATTCTGATATGAGGACATAGAGGCTTCCAGTCTGAGGAATTAAGACCAGTTGAGGATTCGGCGAGGCGAGATAGCTGTGGCTTGTTCTATTTCTCTGACCTTCCAACATTTACCCCAACACCTGGTTCAGGTTTGATTTTATTAATAAGAACTTTTAAGATTCATGCTACAGCAAGCAAAAATTCTAAGCAGATGGGGAAGTGTGGAGTCAAGAGCACTAGATATCCTGAGGCAGAGACTCGGAGATTACTCCACATGAAATGGACAGATACATATACAGATCAGCTGCCTCCAATCACAGAAGGCACCATAACTCATTTCTGTTGCTAAAGACATATAAGCAATGTTGCCTGGTTTCCTAAAACAGGAGGTCCAAACCCATCACAGGAGCTACAACTTAGTAGAGGTAACTGCAGAAGGTCAGCTGAAGGCCACAGGAGAGACAGTCCACAAGATGCAGGAGCCAGTGATTCAAACGTGCCTGACAGAGAGTATCAAGGAAACAAAGCCTATAGGCATAGATTCCCTTTGGTCTTATGTCCTGGTTGGTATTTTGTCAACTTGACACAAGCTAGTTATCTGGGAAGAAGGAACCTCAACTGAGAAAATGTTCCCTACCAGATTGGCCTGTGGGGCAAGCCTCTGGGACATTTTCTTGATTGATAATAGATGTGGGAGGGCCCAGTCCACTGCAAGCAGTGCCATCCCTGGGAAGGTTGTCAACAAGGTTCAACAAACTGGAAGGAACAAGCCAGTGAGCAGCACTCCTCCTGGGCTTCTGCTTCAGTGTCTGACTCTAGGTTCCTGATTTCTTGCCCTGACTTTCTTCAATGTAGGACTGTGATGTGGAAAAGTAAGATGAAATAAACACTTCCTCCCCCATGCTGCTTTTGGTTATGGTGTTTTATCACACCAATAGAACCCAAACTAAGACATTCTGCTTTTTCTAGAACCCCATTTACATGGAGTTGGCACTAGTTTTAGAAACAAAAAGAAATTATTAAAAAACAGAAAATCAATTTATCGACAGCAACTGGAATCAATATACACAGAACTGCTGTGCTGTGGAATGTCGTTCTATATGCTGTGAATGTGTGTTGCTTTGATTGGCCAGTAGCCAGGCAGGAAGTATAGGTGGGATAAGCAGACAGAATTCTGGGAAGAGGAAGGCTGAGTCAGGAGTCGCCAGCCAGACACAGAGGAAGCAAGATGACAAGGCAGAACTGAGAAAAGGTATCAAGCCATGTGGCTAAACATAGATAAGAATTATGGGTTAATTTAAGCGTAAGAGTTAGACAGTAATAAGCCTGAGCTAAGGCCAAGCAGTTAAAATTAATATAAGCCTCTGTGTGTTTACTTGGGGGATGTGAGTGGGAGAGATTTGTCCTGACTGCCAGCCAGCTGGGACACAGTAAAAATACACTGCTGTTTTATTTGCAGCTTACAAGAACCTCTGAAACACAACACAGGCCGGTGGCATACTGCAGGTGGATAAAGTGTGAACTCTGAAGTCAGTGGCCATGCTAGACACCAGTTTTACAGAAGCCTCTACCTATGAGAGAGAACGCACCTGTCTGCCTGCAACTTGGGAGTTCAGCTTCTGGTACATTTTATATATTTCTAAATGGAAACTATATAAAAAAATGAGCTAGAAATTTCCAAAATTGATAACTTGAGAACTAACTATACAAGACAAATACAGACAAACCTAGATGTATCACAATGAAACTATAGATCACGAAAAAGGGAAAAAAAATCTGCAGAGGAATAAGGCAGCAACAGTCTGCTGGACAAGAGGTCTCATTGGTGACAATTCTAGCCCTACATCTACGGAGCAGGCTCCAGCCAAGGCCATATGGCTGAGGCATTGCTTAATCAAGGACTACTAACCCCCTTTCCTCTGAGCAGTAGCATGTCTTACCTTCAGATCTGGCCCTTGATACCTTTTCTGCTAGTCTCTAGCAGCCTCACTGCCCCTCCCACCAACCTACACTCCTCCACATCTGCTTCATGCTTTTGTTGTCCACCAAGAAACACTTGATCTCTTTTTCCAGAACACGTAGAACCCCACTACCCCGTTCATGTCTGCATGAGAAGCAACACCATATCTGTGGTTTTAAGTCCCTGCCAACTACCTCATGACTTTTTTCCTTTTCCTTCTCAGCCTGCTCAAGCCAGAACAGCCTGAATGCAGGCTACAACACAGGCCCTGCTTTTGTCCTAAACAGCCCTGTCATAGGCATCCATGTCAGTCAGGATTGCCAGTCTTTGCAGTTTTCAAGGACTTGGGGTCCCTCGGTTTGGAAATTGGCTTCACATAGGCTGCCTGTACCTTGTCCCAACCCTACATGGTCCCACCATTTCCTCCCTTCAGGAACTGCTTAAAACACAATATACTGCTAAGAGCCTCCTGCACCACTTGCTCTCTCCAGAGCACTTCCAGTACTCAACTTGGCTTCCATGTGCTTGGATTCCTGCAACTTTGGACAGAAAATGTTCAAGGGGAAAACTATATCTATGATGAACATGAATGGCTACTTCTAAAAATTATCATTCCTGAAAAAGTATAGCAATGACTTGCATAGTGTTTTTATTGTATTGGCTATTTTAAGTCATCTAAAGATTAAACTATATGGGTATGTGTGTGAGTTCTGTGCAGATGTTATACCATTTTAGGTAGAGACTTGAGCACTTGAGGATTTTGGTATCTGAAAGAGATTCTGGACTCAGTTCCTTGTGGGTACCAAAGAATGACTGCATAAACTTGACTATCTGAAAACACTGTCTCCAATGACTGGTTCATAATATCCACTTTGACAGTCTCTGGTACTTAGATGCCCATTCCTTATCTGCCATATGAATCAGTGGATGTAGGACAGGCACCCCCTGACCACAGCTGACCCCAGTAAATATTCATAAAGGATAGGCTGGTTGGCAGAATGTCACATCACCCAACACTCCACTTAAGGTACCCAGGAGGTTCCTGTGAGTGTCCTTACCCAAGGAAAGTCATCAGTTTTGGCCCTCAGGAATGGAGTCAGTTGTGTGCCAGACTCCAATATTTGCTGAAGAATGTTGAAGCTTTGTTCTGAATCTTAGCAGGCCTATGAACACTTCATGTCCACAGGGATGTGTTGTGAAGAGAGGAGGATCACAGTCCCTCGCCACTGCATTTCTCATAGGATGTTAATAACAGACCCACATATGGTTTTCTTATTTACACATCTCTATACTGACTTTCTTCTACTGATGCTGACATCATTGCATTTCCAGCAGCATGAGGACCACAGGCAGAGACCAAGAAACCAGCCCTACAGAGAAACCTGGCTCAAGCTTAGATTCAACACACACACACACACACACACACACACACACACACACACACACACACACGCACGCGAACCAGGGAAAGCACACTGTATATTATCAAACATTTTATTGTATAGTAATGCACAGTAATCAACAAACACAAGGTTTAATAGGTAGAATGTGTAAAATGGTTATTACAGGCCTTTGCTTTCCATAACTACTCAGTAAAAGAATGTTTCCTTTTATCTCTCAGATTGCCTGAGAACCTTGCAGTACAGAAGTGTGAACACAGAACTGGTCAAATCTGTAAAATCCTCAGAGCTGCACTGACAAACCCAATTGCTTGTTCATAATTCTGGCTTGCAGGGTTTTCCTTAATATAAGGACAATATTACGACAATTCCTCAAAGTATAATTTTAGCCACTGAGTGTGAGTTTCACAAAATACAAAACATTTGTTTATGTGTTATGTGTGTACCAGTATGCACACATGCATGTGTGAAAGCCAGAGGACCACCTCAAGTGTTGCTCCTCAGGAATGCCTACTATGTTTTTTTTTAAACATCTACTTTGTGTGTGTGTGTGTGTGTGTGTGTGTGTGTGTGTATGTGTGTGTGTGTGTGTGTGTGTATGTGTGTGTGTGTGATATACACAGTCAGAGGACATCTTGTAGGAGTTGGTTCTTTCCTTTCAGCAAGTGGGTTTTCCAGGAACTGAACTTGGACTGTACTGCTTGGCAGCAACTACCTCTACTCACTGAGCTATCCTGTAAGTTCCCATCTCATTTTTGAGACAGTCTCTGGCCTAGAGCTAGCCAAGCAGGTTGGCTGGTTAGGGAACTCTAGACATCTGTCTATTTCCACATCTCCAGTACTAGGATTATAATTTGTGCACAAATTTTAAGTGAGTTAAAACTTAGGTCTTCATGCTTAAAAGGAAAGTACTAACTGAGCCATCTTTCCAACCCAAAATATTCCTTTTTTAAAAAAAAAGTTAAGCACATGTGCATCCACAACCACATATGCAGAGACAAGGCACAAAAGCCTAAAAGTCAAAGTCATAGTTATATGAAGTCTGAGGTATTAATATCAACACATGGTGAAGTAAACAATACCTTTGTACTATTTTATCGGAGAAAAATAGATTAAGTTGGATGGTTCCAAATACAGGCAGTCCAAACAATGTGTGACTGGTAACAGTGTTGTCTTAAAATGCACAGAATCCACAAGTGCCCTAGTTCCTCTCTAGTCTCTCCAACACCCATGAAGCTGCCCTGGACAATGAATGCCAGAACTCAGGCAGCTCAGCCCCTCTCTGACCCATTTTGCACAAGCTTTGGACACAAAGGTAAAGGGGAACAGATCTGGTTGTTGAGTTCTAGACCTATTTGACACTCTCCTGCTTCAGATTTATCTAACCAAATATAATTGACCAATTTGTTCTTATTTTCTGTGAAACTAATCAATGTTATTGTGAATGCCTTTGTAACCATAAAAATGACTGAACAACCTGAACCAGTAATTTTCAGAATCACACAATTAGATATACCCTTAGATGCAATGTCCATGACTTAACAGTGTGATTTTAAATTTAAAAACTGACTTACTATACTATGCTACTTCCTTTGGTACTTTTGTTCAATGTAAAAGTGGAACAAATCAAGAAATTGAGAACACAATTCAGGTTAAGTGCTGCAGTGGCTTCATGAAGGAGCCACAAACTCACAATTCAGGATTATCAGATTCACAATTCAGTCAGTAGGCTTTCTACTAAGAGTTCATAAACATTTAAAACTGAGTATCTGGATTTCAGAACATAACTGTAATCTATTGAACTGTCTACTTTTAACCTTTTAAATACTTTTATCTAGATTTTTATTTTAGAACTTTGAAGAATGTTTCATTTAGGAAGGAAAAAATTCCTATTAAATAAAGAAAATAATTAAATTATTTCTTTAAACTAAAGCTAAGAGTCTACAGAAATCCCAGTATTAAATACTGTTTCTGAGTCTCCAGTCATTTGCAATTTCTGGAGATTTATTGCTCCAGATTCCATAAACACTAAGGATATCTGACAAAACAGAAGAGAAGCTATATGTCCTTCTCTGTGCTCGACAAATCCCAGCATGTGACACTCAGGAAGAACTGGTCTGCACTTGTCACAGTCTGTGTAGAAACAACTAAGTCATTCACCGAGTATGCAAGTATTTATAATTTTGTACCCAGAAAAAACAAAACCAAACGGTTCATTTGACATACTATTTTCCATGGAGTCTTGACTTTATAGCTCCCATTCTAGATTAGTATTTTTAAACAAAACATTTTCAGTGGCATAGTCCCAAAGTATTCTTTAGAGGCTTAGCTTCATGGGAACTGATATACTGCATTCTTTTCCAAACCTGTCCCACAGTTCCCTCAGCCTGGGTACTGCTGACATTATATACAGAACAATATTCCATGATGGGGCCTGTGCCCTCTAGGATTCCAGCATCCTAGTCTCTACCCAACAGACACAAGTACCATGTCCATCTGTGGTGACAAATGTCATCAAAGTCTCTGGGGGAAAAAAATAACTCCTTTCCTCTCTCTCTGTCTCTCTTTGGTTTTTTGAGGCAGGGTTTCTCTGTGTAGTTTTGTGCCTCTCCTGGAACTCATTCTGTAGCCCAGGATGGCCTTGAACTCACAGAGATCCGCCTGCCTCTGCCTGCCAAGTGCTGGGATTAAAGGTGTGAGCCACCACTGCCCGGGTTCAAAATAACTCTTAACTGAGAGCGACCACTACAGGGTAGAAACAGGAGAGTGAGTAGGTAGTGGTGCCACAGCAAGATGGCGCTGTTTATTTCTGTTTCCACACTCAAAATTGAGTGAACTCTAGTTATATAATGAGGTCTACCAGCAAACTGTGAAAAGCTGTGCAAGTTTCTTCCTGTGGCTGAACCAGAAAGCTCCCACCATGCAAATGTGGGTCCACATTCAACATACATCCAGGTGACATCGTTAGCTCTTTTAAGAAACAGCTTTAGTGAGGCCTCCATCTTTGTGGGTGTAAAATATAAGAACCATTTTCTAAACCATGAGTCAGGTGACAGAGGACATCTGGGCCATGTGCAGCTTACAGCCGGAAACAACCAAGTTGGAGGAAAAACAAGGTCCACAGCAACAGCGAGGCATTATTCTTCTTTTCTTCTCCTATTCCTCTCCTTTCTCTTTGCTTGCAAGCTCTTTAGGTCAGACATCACATTCAAAGTCTTCTGTATCCACATAATCTAAAATCATTTGAAGTCACGATTAAAACTGGAAAGCTTATGACTGAAGAAACCCAGGACATAAAAAATCTGTACCATACATACCACAATGACCATAGCATTGAACAGCAATGGTGCTGAGAACACAATAGATATGAACATCCCCCGGGAATCAAAATACTGATATTTTGCAAACAATCTGTTTTAGAAACAAACAAACAAAAATAATTATTGGACTTTCAGTCCTGGGAGGTGACAGAAGAACAGCAGTTAAGAGTCTGGGTTCACTGAAGAGTTTGCATCAATTGTATGTAACACAATGACTTAAACTCTCAAAACTGCACAGAAACAGGTCTAATGTTTCTCATAAATTATAGAGTAAGAGCTGCATTCCTGCTACAGCTACTTAAGAAAGTACTGTGTCTAGTACTTCCTGCTCCCAGCCATCTCAGTGAAGAACTGCCTTTCTGTGTATGAGACTGAAGGCTGCATGATTCCAACTTGCACAAGGGTAAAGAGCCAGGCAGCGGAAGGTAGCGGCTGTCTATGGGGATTTCTTTCTTGGTAATGTGGAAATATGCTAGATAGCTGTTTTCACTGACTCAGTAACAGTGACTGCAAAACCTGCTACATGAGCTATGGGTTAAAGATTCACTCTTAAAGAACACCTACCTTCTGGAGAGAAGAAGTAGTTCAGATAGCATGCTAGTCTGATTTATCAAAACAAAGCAGGGAACATGGGAAACTATGGGCGGGGAGAGGTCAAGATCAGTCTCTGACCTGGAGAAGGGATCAACACAAATTTGAGGTGGCTGTGGGGTCAGCAGGAGGGGCTGCAGCAGAGGCCATGGGCGTCAATACAGTTCTGTGCCTTTCTCTGAGTGATTAGGGACACATTGGAATGTTTGGAGTAATCTGCACTGAGACAGGAGATTCAGTTAAGACAACTTAGGTGCCAGGGTTGGGGCTGGGAAAGCAGGGTGATGACTGTGGAGGCTCTGGTACCGTCCAGGTATAGGGAGGCTGTTTCCAAGAGGGAAGTGGAGAGGGCAGGGAAAGGTCTCAAGGGCACCACTTACTCCCTAATAATAACATCTAGGACTCCCAACTTTTGAATTCTGAAACTCAAATTACTTTATAACACTCCTAATATTTTCTCACAAATCATAACTTTATTGGCCAGCACCTTAAGAACTCATGTGGTGCATTTAACAGTTACGCCATTCTTAAAATATCTCACTGGTTTGTAAGCCTCTAAGGTTTCCCTGACCATAAGGAGTTATCCCAAAAGTGGTAGCGGATTTTTGTTTTAGTTTCAATGAGGAGCTTTTGACTATTCTTTTGACAATTTATTTTTATTAATAAAATAAAATTATTAGTCGTCAGTTAACAACAGCAAAAATATTTAACTGCTTGTTTCTTAAGGCGTAAACCTATACGTACAGGGTGCTCAATATTTATGTGGCCACAATTCATGACATCCTTAATTTCTCTATAAGTTTCATGCTTTCTTTACAAAGTTCCAGATGACAATACTGCTGCAGAGGGAAACTCTAAGACATAATCAAGAGCACTAAAAGCTGACTTTACCTCCAATTCATTGCAGCCACTTCATTGATATACTCAGCACAATAGACTAACCCTACTAAGAAAAGATAGAAATTATATTAGAATTTCATCACCAATCACAATCATTATAAAACAAGATAATATATTTTTTTACATATAGCAACAGAACATCAAAAAATTTGCCAAGAAGTGCAATTTCCATTTTAGCTTTGATGTAGTAAGAACTATGAAAGTGTGATGTTATAGAATATGCCCATTTAATGGAAATCAGAGAAAGATCAACACATGTGTAACATGCCAAGGGTCTTAGTGAAAATTCGATGAAGCTGTTCTGCACCGGCAGGACCACCAAAATCCAGGTGGAAAGCTCAGTGTCAGAGCCTCAGCATTTGTGAAAATGAAGGAAGTAAATCTGATGTTGTTTGAGATTTTAATGAGCCATAAAGCATATAAGGCACACAGAGCAGTGTCTGTAGTTTCTTAAGAATGCCTGTGGTTATCCCTCTTTGAAAACTGTTCCACCTTTCAAGGCAGTTCCCTCAAGCCCTCTTGTCTGCTCATACCTGGTGCCTCTACACTACCTGCAGAAACTCTTACCAGGCCCCGAAGCATATTCCACTGCACCCCTCAGTTCAGTTCTCATCAGAATAATCATTACAGCTGGTAACAGCACAACTGTAATACATCTACAGCTATCTACTGAATGTGGGTGTCCCCAAGGAAGTTGCATTAAGCTTAGAAGCCTATTTTGCTCACCAATGTAACCCCAACATTTCTCAGGAAAAGAATTTCAAATGAAGAAGGGACACCATTTCTGTAATGCGAATACTCAGCACTTCACTCATTTTTCTAAGATAGCTACTGGATCATATGTCCTACCTCACACAGTCAACTGATTCAATTAGTCTAAAATCAGTTTTTCCATTTACCAAGCAAAATCTCCTCCTCCTTCCACTGTCCACAAAAGTCAAGTATTTATACTTGTAATTACTCAGCCTTGGAACACTTAGCTCCTGTAGACTGTGGTGTCTGGCCTATGATCCAGCTTCCCACCTGTCTTTGACCCTATATTTTAGGGGCTCTGCCTACTTGTCAGAATTTGGGGCAGACCTCATGCCTGAGCCAGCCAGATATTACTGATATTTTCTTACTGACATTTTACTAAGTATCCTTTTGACCTGACTGAGGGGTCTAATATATTAATTGTCCACATTTGGCCAAGTACCATGATGTTCATTGTGTGTCTGGCTTCTGTGTAATCTTTCTCCATTCTGTAAACCTAATCTCTTCCCACAATTTCTAAAGCCATCATCTTTAAAACTGACTGAAATAATATTTTATGTAGAGAATGTTGCTTAATCTGTAGTCTAATTTCCAGAGCATGCTGTGTGGGACTAAGCCTAGGGAGAAAACAACTGCATGAAAGACATGCCATCCAGGACTGAACTCAAGCAGGAAATTATCTGTTTAAGAGTCAGCATAACAGAATCAAAATCTTAGTACATCTGACGTTCCACATCCTTCCTGGCCATCCTGAAGCAAAAGGAAGACCCCTTTCAAGCTTAATGTCCAAAGGCTACTTCATGATTTCCATACAGATGGAAGGCATTGGGAAGCCCTGTGAAAAGTAACACAAACAAACCCAGGACACTATCACAGCAGTCAAGGCACAGGATAAGGTTTTCTCCTACTCACCTAAGCACAGGAAGTGTCCAATCTGTAGTTTATACCTCTGTGATGAGAAGCATGTGAGAAGCAGGCACAGCAGGTGGAAGGTGACAAGCCCTAGGAGCCACGGCTCTGTCCAGTCAGTCTCCTGTGAGGACAGTTAGTACACTGTTAGAAACTTGGGGGCGGGGAGTAGGGTGGGGAGAGGGTATGTCTGCAAAACTGCTTTCCTGTGGGTAATGGGAATTACTGGTCCCTTCCCCTGAGTTTTGCCTCCCAGACAAGTGGGAGAAAGAAGAACACGAGAGGGGAAACAACAATGCTTCAATTGCAAACACATCCACATATAAAGATTTTAAAGTCTGAGCACACAGAATGGAAACCATCGCCCACTTGTCTCTTTTGACTGGTGAATACAATTCTTTTTCAGCTGGGTGAAATCTAAAGGCTTATTATCTAAACTAACAAGCTGAGCAAAGTCAAGTTGATCTATTCAAGAGGATGTACTAGGAGCATGTAGAGCTGCCTAAGGAAGGTCTTCATATCAAGGCCTGAATGAGAGATATCCTAACAGGAAGCGCACCCGTGCTCTGCCCGATCCAGCGGAGCCACGGTGGACACACGTGGGGGACCCAGGGGACTGCCTGCGCACCCGGGCTCTGCCCGATCCAGCAGAGCCACAGCGCGGCTTCAGGATACAGCCTGCCCGCGCCTGCGCAGTCCACACAAGAACTAGCGAATCCCCACCACGCGCGGCTTCAGGATACAGCCTGCCCGCGCCTGCGCA
>CABHPQ010145316.1:0-15921 GCA_902168405.1 Peromyscus aztecus
CTTAGTGCTAGCTCCTCCCCCTTCTTATACCTACAGATGCTCCCTTAGTGCTAGCCCCTTCCCTTTCTTATACCCATTTGCAAAGAAGCCATGTTTCCCAGGCTGTGTATTCATAGTTAAGGCACAACATTTGGTGACAGAATTTGGCTGAACACTTGTTTGTCAGGGGACGTTTGAGTGGATGGATGAGCAGACAAGCGATGGGATGATAAATCAATACCGTTGTGTCTGGTAGAAAGTCCATTTTAGATCATCGTTTACTTTACATTGTCATACCCAGCACCAGAGCAGTCACTGTTGGTCCCGACCCCCATCACCTGCCCTGATTCCCGAAGGACTCTGCAGTGAGACCTCCTCCTCTTTCCATCTATATGGAAAAGACCCAGCCAAGTTATACCATCTCCTCAACCCTCACTTTTCCTGCTGGAGGACGGGGAGGGCTTTAAGACTGTTTCCATGTGAAATGGTCTGGATAGCGCCTGGCCCCTCATGAGCTCCCTAGCTTAGCTGTAGGTGACTAATCCATAGACGACCTCGGAAGACAAGGACTCCGTCTAGTCTGCGCTCCTCTGACCCAGCGCAGCCCTGAGTCACACAGCCTCTCCTGCAGCTCTGGGATGGAACCGTTGCAGGAGGACTAACCTCATCCTTGCTGAAGTATTTTTAGCTGATTCTAGTGGTTAGAGAATGAGGAGGTGGGGATGGGAGGAGAAGAAAAATTAGTGTCTGTTGTCATCCGCAACCTGAAATGACTCCTTTTCATCTGTTCCTCCAGGGTCTGTCGTTCCCTCCTTTGGTGGGTGGGATGGGGTGGGGACATGCTTCTCCTCTCTGCTTGCAATCCCAGCTGCCATAACCCTCCTGCACTTCACCCTGAGCGCCAGTCATACCTCGGACCGACCCCACACAAGAAGGAGTGGGTTTTAAGCTTGCCTTTTCCTTGAGCTAATGACTGGTTCTGGGCATTGTCTGCGCCCTCTGTTGCCTTCCTTTGTATGTGTACAAAATTATGATGGGCAGCTGCTCTAGAACTGTGGGGCTTTTAAGAGGTCCCCAAAAGTGATTATGGAAATGTCTCTAGCACAGCTTTGACCCCACCTCAATGCTGAGGTGACATGTTCCCTGGCTCCATCCTTTTTCTGCCTAGGGGCTTCTCTACATCTTCCCTTAGAGCCACTCCCCAGGACTGCCAGCCTGAGTTACTTCTGGGGACTCCGTGACTCCGCATTCACCTCCACTCTCCATAGTACCCTGTAGGAACACAGTCTTTGTTATTCAGTGGACATTTCCCCTCCCAAATCATGTTGGCTGTCCTCTGTAGGGTTGGCATGACTCAGAACAGACACTGTTCCTCCGGGACAGCCTGGTCTCCATGATGTACTATAGAACCTGAAATAGAACCTCCTTGCCTGATGAGACTTCAAAGATGGACACCTTAAGTGTGACCTTGAGCCCAGGGGCTAGGTAAAGAACTAACCTACATCTTACGCTCAGAAACCTCTCCACAGAGACGCAAGAGAAAGCTTGCAGAAATAGTCAATTCCTATAGCGAACAGAGTCATAAGTGGAAATTGTGGCCTTATTTATTGAGCACCTGCTGTGGTCAGGGGACTGGGCTGAATGTCGATATCTGTCATCTCATTCCTGGGTCATGGTACCTCTGGCTTCCTTGACGCAAGACAATGGTAGCTTCTGAGCCTCAGATTCCCAGGGGATAATACTAGTTAGCTTGTGCAATGGCCTGAACTTTAGAAAGCCTCATCCTCTTTCTAAGAAGATATTCCAGTGAGCAGTGTGACACCACTCTGCAGTGGTAAGTAAGGACCCCAGAAGGAGGGCTGTAATGACTTGAGATCTGAGGGTGTGTGTGTGTGTGTGTGTGTGTGTGTGTGTGTGTGTGTGTGTGTGTGTGTGTGCGCGCGCGCGCGCTTGCATGGCTGCACATGTAGAAGCCATGGGTCAGCGTCCAGCATCTTCCTCTGTCAAATCTACCCTTATTTTTTGATGTATGGTCTCTTGTTGAACCTGAAGTTCATGGATCAGCTAAACTAGCTGGCCAGTGAGCCCATGTGGTCAACCCATCTCAGCCTCCCTGTGCTGGGAAGAGAGACATTTGTCAGGCTGCCTGCCTTTTATGTGGGTGCTGGGGATTCAAACTCTGATCCCCATGCAATCACTTTACCCACTGAACATCTCCCCAGTCCCATCCGTGTTCTTGGGCACATCCCCACCTGCAGTGCTGGCCTGGATGATTGAAGTGATGGGCCATGTTGCTGTCCCCCATTTACAGCCTCTAGGGACTCATCACTTTCCTCCTGGTTGAATCTAAATGCCACTCTTGGCCATAGCCTGGGTCATCCCTCCTCCTCTTCAGACATTTTCTGTCCCATCCCCCAGCACCAGCTGGTTTCCACTGTGGCCCCTTTCCTTGTGCTATCTAGAAAGCTCTTCTCTCTTGCCAAAGCTGAAACACTCTCAAGACCTTCCCAGAAGTCATAGATGGTTTCAGCAGAGGAGGAATCTGGGTCAACGAGCACCCGACCTTGAAATGCTTCTATTAGCACGGAACTTCCGTTTATCCTTGGAAAACCGTGAAGATTGATGGACTAATAGGCGCAGGCGTGTGCGCCGATGTTATTTTTGCTCAGTGTCTAAATGTATGCGAGACACCACACTGAGCTCTTCAAATGCATTACCTGATCTTAACCAGGCGCCTTCCCGAAGAAGTGGGCATGGTTACCCTGACTGAAGAGATTCAGAAATCCAGTCTTGGGGAGAAATAACTTGCCCACTGTCATCTTCCAGCTAGAGAGAATTTGGTTCCCAGCAGTGAGCTTTTTTACAGAGCAGACGGGCACACCTGTGCCTCTGTGCATCCCTCACCCCCATCACGTGGGAAGAAAGGCATTGCTGGAGCCACCTAAAAGCGTGGGCAAGTGTGTTTGTGATGGCGCCCCCCATGGGCTAATGGATAGTTTCCCGATTACAAACCGCTGCCTCCCTGAAGCAGAGGCCATACAGCTCCTGGCTCTTTTTTAGCTAGCACAAAACAAGGCCTCCCTTCTGGGCTGCTGGGCTCTGCCACATAAACACACCGGAAACCTAAACAGCATTTCCCCTGCTAACCGCTCCCTGAGAAGGCTGCTTGATGGAGGTGCTTCTGGACAGAGAGGCTTCACCTCATTGGAGTTCTCTGAGGAGGGCCTGTACACCTAATTCCCCAAACAGCTCTTCTTTTTTTTCTTTCTCCGAGTTTTATGAAAAAGTTCAGTGCACTTTCCTCCCCGTTGGCTGGCCTTGGAGGCAACCACCAAAGGCTTGCCATTGCATTGATTATTAGATACAGCCAGGCCATTAACCCCGGCAGACTGAAAGGGCTCTCCGCTGGGAGCCTGACTCTGACACAGGCTGTCAGGATCAATACATCTTTCTCCATTAGGTGCATTTCCTCTGACGGAAATGGGTCTGCCCATTACAGTTGATGCTTATTGACAGGCCTCTCTCCTGCCCTCTCAGACCCCCTGGGGGAAAGCCCACAGGGATGTTCACAGAGATTCTGGGGATGAGCCTGCTTGTTTAGTAGAGCTACCTCTGTTCTTAGCAAGTAGCTGGACTCCCTTGTGTGAATGTGATAAAAACAAACGTTTTCATTGTGTAGGAAAGAGAGACCAGGTACAGAGGGACAGGGTCAATTTGAGAATTGTGAGCTCACAAGGTTGGACTCATGGACAAACTTTCTGAGCATAGACGCCATTGGGCAACCAGGAAATGTCCTCATAATGTCTGGAAGAATGATTCCCTCAAAAGTCAAGGAAAGGGCAGGGTGATGGCAAGCTCCCTGTAGTCAAGAGGTCACCATCACTTAGGATGGCTGGGGGCGGGGAGCTCAAAATACCTTAAAGATGTCATTCCTTTCTCTGTCAACCTTCCTGTGGGCTTGTTCATCACACACACACACACACACACACACACACACACCATTTAAAAACATTAAAACGAAACACCAAACTGGGAAATGTCTCTTTGGGGAAAGTACACTCGAAAAGCAGTTCTGGTTGCTGATGCTTTTCTTCGCAACAGAAATAATGCAGCCGGTCCCTGAGCTTACCCTGGTGGCCTTACTAACCCCCACTGCTGCCCATTCTTGGTGTGCACAGTCTTAGCTGATCACCAAATCATTTAACCTCTGACCGCCACCTGAAGAAAACGCCGAATCTTTATAGTTCTTTAGCTGGTAGGAGAACAGATGTCTCAGTTGATGGGCAGTGATGATGAGAGCCTGTCAGCTATGAGGTCAGGGGTTGCATAAAAGTTGGTTATCCTGGGAGCATCCTGGGTCTGGCTGCTGAATTGTCTGCAGTCATCTTGGCTGTGTGTTTCTCGTCTGTTTTCCCATCCCCACATCCATGTGCTCTGCCCAGCCTGGGGACCATCCCCAGGAAGAGAGGGAAGTACATGCTGATTGTGGTTTGCGGGGGATTGAGCCTTCATTAAGAGTAAGATCCAAAAGACATGACTATGAAGCAGAAGCAGTCAATTCTCATGAGGGAGATGGGGCAGAGAGGAAGGAGAAAGAGACAGAGGGGGACAGAGAGGGGCAGGGGGACAGAGAGGGGGACGGAGAGACACAGAGAAACAGACAGACAGCAAATGAATAGTTTTAGGGTACTTCTCTCTTTTAGATAAGCTGGTTTTTCTTTTGCTTTATGTTTGGGGTCAGAAAAGCCTTTTTTTTTAAAGATTTATTTGTTTAATTTTTTTTATATGTATGGATGTTTTTACCTGTGTTATATATGTGCACCATGTGCACCTGATCCCCATGGAGGCCAGAAGGCATTGGATCCCCTGGAACTGGAATTACAGATGGTTATGAGCAACCATGTGGGTTCCGAGACCTCTGGTTCCAGGTCCTCTGCAAGTGCAACAAGCGCTCTAAACTGCTGGGCCATCTCTCCAGCCCCGTAATGTCTTTGCGGTGCCCCTTGTTCCTTCAGAGGATTGGCTGTGCTCACAGTTTTGACAGGGAGGATGGAAAGCCTCAGCTGATGGGGTAAGGTAAATGCTCGGCTTCGGCCCAGAGAGACTGACTCTGAAGTTCCCTGTGTCCCCCACCCTCTCTGTGGCCTAGCTCCATGGAGCCTGGAATCCCCAGCTGGAGTCTGGAGAAGGTCTAAACCGGCTTGGGCTGCAACAAGTTCTTCATCACTTCACCCTGGGTCTACACAGAGAACAGAACTAGTAACCCACCAGCCAGGACCCTTCCCCAGGCTGGGTCTCAGGTCACCCATACCAGTGAGTGGGAGGCCCGCCTTTGACCTGAAGCTACCAGCTCAGCCAAGTCCTTTGGGTGGTGACAGAAAAGGAAAAGTTGCCAGGCAACTTGTTTAGACTCTGCAGTCCCAGACCTCAGCTCAGCAGGTGTCGATCACATGCCGTAATCTGCAAAGCCAAAAACTTAAGACACCCGCAAATTCCAACTTTCTTAAGCTTTGACATGATACTAAAAATCTGGGAGTTTCAGAACATTTTGGATTTCAAATGTTTTGATTAGGTGTGCTCCATCTGTTATGGGACCTTTAATCCCAGCCCTCAGGAGGAAGAATCGGGCAGATCTTTGAGTTCCAGGACAGCCAGGGCTCCATCGTGAGACTCTGTTTCAAAGGAAGCAAGGGGGTGGCGTGGTATTTGGTAACCAAGTAGACCAGAAAAGATGATAGGAGAAGAGTCCAGAAAGGCCATCTTAGCTCCACACAACCTTTCACCTCCTTTTATCTTCATGAGGAAATGACAGATGACAAGTGATAACTGGCCATCTACTGATCTGCACCCAAAAAAGGCCAGAGATGAGGGAAGTTTAGGGTACACCAACTCAGGGCTGCTAGTTTCAATGATTAACAATGGGGATGCGTGCTCAGCTGGGCGGCGGCCGTTCCTAGCAAGCAGAGCCATGAACACAGCAGTCACCCAGCCATATCGGTGCATATAACCATCCCCAACCCCGCAAAAACACCTCTGAAATCAGGCAGTCTGCAGGAAGCGATGCTTCACCCTGTGTTTTTTGGAAGAGTGGCGATTTTGTTCTTGTGGTGAGCTGTACCTCACAAGAGGAAGTTTAACAGATCTAAGAGTGGCTGTTGATTAACTGACCACTTTGGCAACCCCTGCCTGATCGAGATCATTCCTTTGCAGTCAGCTGAACAGCTACAGTTTCCACCATAGACCTTGCCTCTAAGGTCCAGATCACACATGACCCTCCCCACTGGGAGCTCCACATCTCTAAGTCCTGGCTCTGTCTACCAGGCTGCCCTTGGGTAAGGATCCTGGTGTTAATACACTGATCTGGACATCTCTTGGCTTGTGTGTGTGTGTGTGTGTGTGTGTGTGTGTGTGTGTGTGTACATACATATAGGTGTGTGTTTGTAGGTATACAGAATATGTGTACATACATGTGAAGAGGAGAGGTCAACCTCACGTATCATTCCTAAGAAGCCATCCACCTTGTTTTTTGAGATGGTGCCTCTGATTGGCCTGGAGCTCAACTTGAGTAGGCTAGGCTGGCTGGCCAGGGAATCCCAAGGATTCAGCTGTCTGTGTTCCACAGCTCTGGGATGATAAAAGCAGCGCCATGGCTCGCCTTTTGGGGGGTTGTTTGTTTGTTTGTTTCTAAACATGGATTCTGGGACTCTACTTTGGGCCTCCACAGTCACGCTGCAAGTACCAGCTACCCTATCGCCCAAGCCCCTCCCTTAACAACTTACAGTGCGGCCCAGCTCAGCTGTCATTGTTTGTCACCACCTCAGACATCATCTGCTCAGCATATACAGCAGCTGAGACTCCGTCTGAGGTACGAAGGTTCCTGTCTTGAACCTCCATTATGGCTGGTGAGCTTTGGGATAGCGATGGCCATTTCACTGAGCTGGGGAAGCTTCCTGTCTTCTACAGCTGGAGGTTCAGGCAGCCTGTAGTTTGTCAGGAGGTTGTAACATCTACTTAGTGCCCGATATTCAAAGTCTTTCCCACTTCCCCGGTCTTACTTTTTTTCTACCAGAGAGAGAAATAGATGGAAGGTCACCTCTTGTCCTCTGTTCTCAAGGTGGCTGCCAACCCCAGGCACAATGCTGAGCTGGCCGGGGTCATGCACAGCCCATAGCTCCTCAAAGCCTCTGACATTTCTACCTAAAAGCCACCTACAAAAGAAAAAGGTTCCGCTGGGCTGGGAATGTGGCTGTGAGTTTTGCCTTGTACTCACAGAGCCCTGGATTCCAGGCCCAGTACCACACAAATGGATTCCCAGCACCATGTGGTAGCTCACAGCCATCTGTAACTCCAGTTCCTGGGCATCCAATTCCTTCTTTTGGCCTCAGTGGTCACCAGGCACATACATGGTGCACCTATATGCATGCAGGCAAAAAAAAAAAACCTATACACACATACACATAAAACCTGCATGATGGCACATCCTAAAATCTCACCATCAGGAAGGATAGGCCAAGAGGCTCACAAGTTCAGAGTCATCCTTGGCTACACAGTTGATTTTAGGCCAGCCTGGGCTAAGTGAGACCTTGTCTCCAAAATAGCCATTGTTTTGCGCAGATAATGCTCTGAAAGTATCTCTCCATTGTCCCTTACAGCACCAGTGACTTCATTGTATGTCTGGACTCTCCTACTGAGAAACAGAATTGACTCCACGTGGACTATGTCTGCCCAGAATGGCACAGACTGTTAAACTGATTTTGAGCTAAGAATCATCTGGTTAATTGGGTCATATTTTAATTCAGTTGGATGTGTTAGGTGTGAAAAAATTAACAATTGCCATCCTGCAGGTTGAGATTTTTTTTTTACATCTTAGAATTCATATTAAATATTTCTAAAGTGCAAGGTTGTCTTGACGACGTGGAGAAGAGATAGAATTAATTCAATTCTGGTTATATAGGGCATTTTATCCACCTGGAGGATTCAGTTCTTGGTCTTGTGTCTTTCTCTTCCCTTCATAAATAGGTCTTTTGAACACAGACAACTGGAGCACAAAGAATAGGGTGGGGGTGGGGCAGGGGCTGAGGCTGTATTTCTGTCTGCAAGCTCCTCAGAGTGGACTGCAGTCCAGTAGGGAAAAGCATCTCTAAGCCCCAGATCTGAAATGCAGAAGGCTCCAAAATCTACACCTCTCTGAGTACCCATGATGCTTTGTGTTTTCAACCACTTTGCATTTCAGGTCCTCAGATTTATGATGCTCAGCTGTTAGTCTATGCAAACACCATCAAAGCCAAAAGGCTACAAATCGGAAACACTTCTGGTCCACTGACATTTTGGATAAGGGTGACTCAGTCTGCAGTTGGGAAGTTCAGTGAATCCGTTTTATATTCACCGAATCAAGGTTTTACTCTTTTGAGGAAATATACTCCATGTATTTCCTATTGGTTTTTACTACAGGTGTCGGGTAGCTGAGTCATAAAGCCAGACCTCTGAAGGCCTAAGAAGGATAGCTTACCACAGTGGACCTCAGTTCCGGGCTAACCTGTCCCCTCTGTTAGGGGTGTGTTCAGTGTTTATTAACCTTGATTGTCACTCAATTAATAGCAGAAGTTCTGATCTCAGGTGTAACTCAGAAGATATGTCTAGGTCACAGACAGACAGACAGAAGCCATAGTCAAGCTCAAAAACAAAGTTTCAGGTACTAGATATCTAACAACAAGACACACAGCCTCTCCGTTCATGACCCCTGGTCTGGCTGTCCACCTAGAATAAGCCCTGAACTCCTGGCACATCATCCCTGCTGTCACAGTTCTGTGCTGTGTTCTCCCTCAGGGCTGTCTCCACTGGAGCCTCAGCACTCAGTGTCCTGCCGTGGCAAGACAGCTTTGCTCAGCACCTCCAACACCCTTTCCAGAGCCCACACCTTTGGACATCCTGCTGATCTGTTTTTGAGGCCTCTACAGAGCTCAGACCGCCATTGGGGCACTGATGGAAATAGTATCTGTTAAGCACTGCACAATGCTCTGGCCTCTGCTGCTGTCATTTCCTGGTTGTCCTTAGTTTGGTCCTCACTCTTTCTTAGAGCAATTGTGAGAACTCCAGCTTCACAAAGATGAAGTTTGGAGGAATGTGGTACAGCTGATGCTCAGAGTGTGACTGGCTGCCTTGAGCTTTAGCTTGTGTGGTGTTCAGTGAATGGAGACCATTGCTGTTTCCTTAAAGCACATTAAAACCACCCCTGGCATGTCTGAGTTTAATTCAATATCCTAGGATTGCGTGCCTACATGTGGTGGATCCATGGTGTAATGCCACCTACCTTCGCTTTCCTAGGAGTGGAGAGAATCGCCTTCCAGAGGCCTTTCCAGTTTATTTCCAATGCCCTATGGCTAATAGCTTGACCCGGACAGTATCACTGGACTCAAACAAGGGGAAACTTCTGGTAGACTCAGACGTAGTCTGGGTCTCTCAGATACTTTCATGAATAGAGTGTATGGAGATACGGAGGGCTTGTACTGAATTGAGAAAGGAGTGGTTAGAGTTCCGCCAACTGCTGATCTCTGAGCCTGGGAAACAGTTGGGGAAGTCTTCGAAATATAATCTCATGGAGGGGGGACGGTATAAATCCCTCCATAAATGGGGAGTAACGGGCTGAAGCAAAGCAAAGGAAGGAGGCCTATCCATCCTCGGTTGGACTCCAAAGGACCCTAAGCCCAGGACTCCCCACTGTAGAGGTAGACCCCCCCTTTTTTATTTTTTTTGGTTTTTCAAGACAGGGTTTCTCTGTGTAGTTTTGATGCTTGTCCTGGCTCTTGCTCTATAGACCAGGCTGGCCTCGAACTCACAGAGAGCTTCCTGGCTCTGCCTCCTGAGTGCTGGGATTAAAGGCATGTGCCACTGCCGCCCGGCTAGACTCCCCTTTATCTGAGCTCCCTGGGCACAGTGCCCACCTCAGCCACAGCCCTTCATGCTCCCCTCTGAGAAACCATTTGGGGGTCTCCTTCTTTTGTTTGGTTTTTGCTTTTGTTTTTCTTTTTGCACGTCTCTTGTTGTGTGGACCCTCTACCAGCAAGGCCGCGGCTTTCTTCCTCTGTACATCAGTAACTGTTCAGCGCCTGAACAAGCAGAAGGGTCCGAGCCCACAACGATACTCCACAGAACCAGGGTAGCAGCTAAGGGGGTCCACATAAAGGGCAAGAAAATAGAGATTCCAGTCAAGTTCCAGTGATGCTGCTGCTTGAGCTCGGAGCATACGTAGCACTCAAGAGTTGGAGAAGATTGCTGGCTTCGCTCAAAACACTGAAAGTCTCTCATGGTTTCTTTTCAAGTTTAGCATGGTGCCTTCGCAGAGGTTCTCAACCTGTGGGTCGAATATCAGATATCCTGCATCGTAAATATTTGCATCATGATTCATAACAGTAGCAGAATTGCAGTTATGAAGTAGCACAAAATACTTTTTGTGGTTGGGGGAGTCACCACAACATGAGGAACTGTATTAAAGGGTCACCGCATTAGGAAGGATGAGAACCGCTGTCCTAGAGTAACGTGGAGTGAAGTCTGAGAGGGAATTGAGAACAGAGCAATCTCGTGGTATGTGGAAATGACACCAGCCTGGATCAGCCGAGGAAACCAGAGGTCATGGTCCCTGGAAGATGCCCACCAATCAGAAAGCAGCACCGCAGACCTGTGGCTTGGCTTTTCCTTTTCATTTGATTCCCTGCAGAATTCCAGGCAGGGCATGAGGGGGACAGCAGCAGAAAGCAGGAAAGAGGAAAGGAAGTGGGGGAAGGAGGAGGACTGAGGTGAGGAAGGAAGGGGGAGGAAGAAGGGAGAGACGCTGTTGCAGGCAAACCAGTGAGAACGTACTTTGTGAACCTCCTTCTAAAGCATGACCTTGGGGCATGACCTCCACATCCAAAGACTGAAGACCCTGGGAGCGGCGGGAGAACTTCCAGCAGAGCAGACCTTAGGTAGTTGATGGGTGGGTGGCACTACTGGCTCCTCCCAGTGGCCTGTTTGGCTTGTCCCTTGCTTCTTCTGTCACCTGTGCTGGTCTCCTTCCCTAGTAGTCAGGAGACTTGGTGCTCTTTTTCATCGTCAACTACAAACGAATACTAGCTGTCCGTTAGGACCCGGATGTTTCATGGGACAGAATGGCAGCCGCTCACAGTTTGTCCCACTTACTGGTCTCTGGTGAGGCCATCTTCCGAGAACTGCTGCAGTGTCCCGCTGAAACTCGAGGGAGGGACTGGACTCCCACACTCCAGGCTGAAGGGGCGGCTCTCTGTCTGCTGCGATCTCTGGCAGACTCTGAAGTCAGCCCTCTGCCAGCCTCTGAGTTGCTCTGAGGGGAGCAGATGCTTGGCTGTACTCGGCACACTCCCACTTGCCCTTGGCGCTGGCCCCAGGGGGTGGGCCGTGGGGGTGGCACTCTATGGCAACTTGCTCTTCAGCTGAGCAGAGCTGGAAGTCTTCTGCCGCTGTTCTGTGCCTGTCTGTTCTGTGGGTAGAGTTCTGGGAACAGGCTCAATCCGAATTGTAACCAGCTTGCTTTGGGCCTCCAGGCTCCGTGAGGAATGGGGTTTTCCCTTCCTAGGGAATTTCACTCCTCGGTTGCAGACTTATAAATACTTTCTAGAAACCTTTAGAAATACATTTAAGGACCAGTACGTAAAGATGTTCAGCACAAAGCCTGACAGCTTGAGTTTAATCCCTTATGGAAGAGAAGAACCATCTCCTGCAAGTTGTCTTCTGACCTCACCACCATCCCCCAAAAAAGCCAGGGGGAGCGGGGAGCTGGAGAGATGGCTCAGCAGTTAAAAGCACTTGCTGCCCTTCTCAGGGACCGATTTGTTTCCCTGCACCCACATCCATAACTCCAGTTCTATGGGATCCAATGCCATCTTCCGACGTCCGCAGGTACCAGGCGTGAACATAGGACACATACATGCATGCAGACAAAACATACACATAAAAAAATAAACCCAAAAAGATGTTAAAAGAGTGTTTAAGACATATTTCTTCAAGATAGTTCTCTCTCGAGGCCCAAGGGCCCCTTGTGCTGTAGCCAACACAGCTCACCCTCACTAGCGAGGGTGTGTTCGATGTGATACCTTCCCACAAAATGAAAACCTCCATCCGTCTCTCCAGAAAGAACTGTTTGGGTTTCCTTAACCTTTATCGCAGACTTATCACGCTCAAACCTTTCATTATCTCTCTCCATTCTTTCCCTTTGAACCTTCTCCAAAACATGTCTTTTAAGTGAGGGAGACCATAACTTAATTAGATCTCTCATTTCCAGAGGATTCTCGTGGCTCCTCCAAAGAAATAAATTAAATTTCAGTCAGATATATTTCATTGGGGGAAGGGTGCAAGAAAAAGAAATTGGATGCTTTATATAAATAGCACATTGTCTGGACTGAAAATGAGTTTTCCTTATTCCAATTGTTTTGGGAACAATGGGTCCTTTTGGGGACATTTAATCCTTTTGAGTTTCTAGCCTCCAGCTCCCCACAACTGGTGGGCTTTTGTGTATATGCAGCTTCTCTACCTAAAAACGGGAGGCAGGGGTCTCTGCCTGGGGAGTCCCTTTCAGAGGTGTGTGTGGTAGTGAGGGTGAGCGTGTTCCATGCTTCCAGCCTTTTGACCAGCTCCTTTCCAGGGTCTGCCTCTTTTCTCTGGGACTTCATCTTGGTGAGTAGGCTTGTTTTTCACAGTGCTGGCTCAGGTAACTGACCACAGAGGAGCCGTGCTGGGAGGAAAGCCAGGCCTGACTTAGCTCTCAGCTGGTAACAGATCCCCAGGTCCCGGGCTCTGCAGTGCCTCAGCCAGGCTGCTTTGAAAAGTGGATTTCTCCGCTTCCCTCACTGGAGCCTTCCTTGGGAGACTGAAGAAGCGGGTCTCACAAAGGATGTCTGAGGTCCCTCCCAGCCTGAGCTGGAAACTCTCACAGTACTCACTGTTTGCTAAGTGGTCCATGGAGGGGTCACGAGAGAAAGGAAGACTAGGTGCCACAGGCATGCAGGAAGAGGATACTTGGAAAGAGTGACAGTTAATTTGGACTCCTCCCCTCCCCTTCTCCTGAGGGCCCCAAGTCAGTGGAATGGAAGGGAGGCAAACATGATCACTTTTTGGTGACCTGTTTTGAAAATGATCACTTACCGGCCACCTGTGATGGGTCAGCACTGCCCAAGGCTCCATGTACTATCCGTCTTTCCATTCCGTGACAGAGTGGAGGCACTCGGGGTCTCCTGCCGTCACAGCCAGGAGTCAGCATCCTCCAGTTCACATGCCCCTCTTTAAAGGGTGTGTCATTAGACTCTGTGTCTTGGCAAGGTTCTCAGATTTTCCCTTCATTACTATTACTACTACTACTACTACTACTACTACAACTATTACTACTACTACTACTACTACTACTACTACTACTACTACTACAACTATTACTACTACTATTATTATAATTGAGAGAAGGTCTTACCGTGTAGCCCTGGCTGGCCTGGAATTCCCTATGAAGACCAAGCTGACCTCTGCTTTGTCAATGCTGGATCAAAGGTGTGCACCACCATACCCAGCTCCCCGCATTGCTCCTGCCCCAGTGCAATCAGATAGTTAGCTTACAGTTCCTTCCTTCCTTCCTTCCTTCCTTCCTTCCTTCCTTCCTTCCTTCCTTCCTTCCTTCCTTCCTTCCACGTGGACAGGGACCATGTGAGTCTTGTTCCCAGCACCCAGAACGTGCTGATGAAACAGTTGGCAGTGAGTAGCAACTTGTCCGCATGTGTGCGTGAATACATGGAAGCATGGGTCAGCAGCAGCAAAGCTGGAGATGAACCCAGATCTCTGTGGCTCTGTCAGACCTGTCCCTGGGTGCTCCTCGAAAGCTTGTGTGCAGGGCCTCACTGCTATGAGTCTCCTGTAGATACTGGCCCACCGTCAGGAGGGCAGTGAGCAGTTCTCTCCAGGAGCAGCTGGTGGTACACCGTCTCTGTTTTATCCAGTAATATTGGTCCCCAAAGATGTCTGTAAAATAATGGGAGATGATGGATCCACCTGGGTGGTTGGGGCCTGGAAAAGGAGGAAGTGAGTTTATCCAAATGTCCTTGTAGACATTTAGCTCCACATCTTCATAGCCGTTGGCTCCGCCTCCCCAACCATTCCTTCAAGGGTTGTAAGAAGCCGCTCTGTAGGGGGATCTAGGTCATTGGAAACGAGTGGGTGAAATTCAGGGAGGAGAAGTACAGACATGACAACTTTTAGGGAAGTGAAAATAAAACCCCAATGTGGAAACAAACTGAAAATAGACTATATGGGATGTCAGGCTGCATGCAAATCCAGTGCTAATTACATGGAAATTAATGATGAGTCCCCAAGTTCCATCTGCCTTCCTGTGACCCTCGGGGAGCCCCTGCTGCAGATCTTTCCTGTGCCATATAGCAGTGCAGGGAACGCAAACTCTGATGTCGCCCCCCTGCCCACTCCACCCCGGTGAGAGAAGCTGAGAGGAAGGCTAAAAATACTAACAATAGATATTTGATTTCTTCTTGCAGACAAAAAGCTCTGGCATCCACGGGAGGAAGAAGCGTTCAAGCAGCATGTGACTGGTTGGTATGAAATAAATAAATTGAGAAAAGAGCATGTAATTAAGTCTGAGTGTCTGTGAGGAGTGCGGGTGTGCAGTCTTTTCCTAATGGACCCTTCCAGGAGGGGATGAGCCAAATGTGACAGGTCCATTTATCAAGTCGACTGCCTCCTCTGCCCGGGCCCCAGGCTATGTGTATCTCCTTGGATCTATTTAAAGGCTTTCAAAATCTTCCCAGATAGAGGCTCACATTATCTGAGCCCTGCCAATCAAGTCACTTCAAGGTTGGCTGTGCGTGTGTGGATGCCAGACTGGCCAATTTAGAAAACCATCCTACTTACTCATTCTCCAGGATGTCATTCCCAAGAGAAGGCCGCAGGCCACCTTCCTGGAGCTTCCTTTTGCTTTGGAGGTGCAGGAGCTCCAGCATAGACGCAGCTGAAGGACGAGGCATGTGCACGGAAACTACGCCGTGGGGAAAGGATTTGGAGTTAACCCAAGGATGCTTCCTGGAGAGCAGCTTTGGGGTTTTTTTTAGGGAGTTGTGGGATGAGGAGGCAATACCACTTTCTGGAGAACAGAAGTTTCTCTCCATCTGAGAGTTGGTTGGGAGTGTGAGCTTCAAAGGGTGGATTTTTGCAGCACAAATGGAAGCCCTTCTCCGTGTGGTCCTGGGGTGGGAAGCATGGAGAGGGATGGGACTGCCTCTTCTCTTCCTCCTTGTTCACTGTTCTCCAGTGAGCCTTTCTTGGTTCTCTTCTCTCACACAGGTTGTTCTCCCATGTCGGTGACCCCTTCCTGGATGACCCCCTGCCTCGGGAGTATGTCCTCTACCTCCGCCCAACCGGCCCGTTAGCCCAGAAGCTGTCTGACTTCTGGCAGCAGTCCAAGCAGATCTGTGGGAAGAACAAGGCCCACAACATCTTCCCCCACATCACCCTCTGCCAGTTCTTCATGGTGAGCGACATGGCAGTCCCTGTCTCCCCACCCCCTCCACTGTCCTGACAGCCCCTGAGGACCTGGATTGAGGATAGGAGAAGACTAAGGAAGTGTCCGGGAGCTCCCAGCACTGGGTGGACCTCCTAGGAGTCAGTGTGGTTGTGGTCCATAGCAAGTGCCTCGCCCCAGTTCCACACTCCTGACATCTGCTGAGGCCTGGAGCATCTGGGTTTAGTGCATCAGGACAACCATGCACTTCTACAACCTGAAGGACAAGCCTGACCCTTTGTGGGTGGCACTCTGGCCTGGCACCTGAACAACCGCTGACATAGCTTCATATGTGCTTATTGTCTGCTCTCTCCACTCTCAGGATAGGAGTCACAGTGCGTGTGTGTGTGTGTGTGTGTGTGTGTGTGTGTGTGTGTGTGTGTGTG
>CABHPQ010145317.1:0-19681 GCA_902168405.1 Peromyscus aztecus
GGTTTCTGAAAGCTGTGGCTGGGAAAGCAACAAAAGGTCACCTAGGCCAGTTCAGAAACCTAGGGAGCATTCCCATGAGTCCAAGCACCAAACTGTAGAATATATAAATGTTTTAACTTTGAGGTAACACAAGAGTCTAGTTTCCTTCTCTCTTCCAGTCACACGCTTCCTTTTACCCATGGCGGTGCATTTGTTTCCAAATGCAGAGAGTACTGCCTAGCAGAGTTCAAGCACCATCATTTGAAGTCCATTATGGAAGAAGCCAGCAACTCGCAGCATGTAATGAGATACTCGGACCTCAGTGAATTACTAGGGTTTTCTTGATTAGTCACTTAATCAATAGTATGGAGTCAGTGCTATCAATCTTACGATCTTATGTATTTCCCAAGGATGTTAAAAGATCCAAGAATTACCAGTCTCAGGCTGGGGAAATGATGGCTCAGAAGGTGAAGGACTTGCTGTGCAAAAGTGAGGACCAGAGTTAGGATTCATCCATGGCCTCCCACACCGAAACCATTGCAGTTAATAAGAGGCTTAAACTTCTCCCCAGGTTCTCCATTTATCCTCACTGCCACTGCTCTGGTTCTACACCGATATGTTGCTGAATCCCAGCACTTTTTGGTGCCTCTGCTTCTGATGCCCTTTAATCTACCTTTTAGTCTGGAATTAGATAGATTTTTTTTCTCTTTTAACATTTGTGTGTGTGTGTGTGTGTGTGTGTGTGTGTGAAGAGTGTGTGCATGCTATACCATACGTACAGTCAAAGGACAACTTGTGGATGGTTGCTTCAAGGCCAATTTAGTCAACATAGTGAGTTCCAGGACTACATAGCAAGACCCTATCTAAAACAAACAAACAATAACAACTCAAGAAAGAATGAAGAAAAGATACAAGGAAGAAATGATAGGCGGAACTAGGTGATGGACACATGAGTGTTTATTGTGTTATATTTTGTATAACTAACCAGCATTTTTAAAGTATTTTATATTTATGGATGAGATTAATAAATGATTTTCACTTATAAGACATTTAATAAAATATTAAGAGCTTTTTTTTATTTATAATAAATTGTCTCTGCCATAAGCCACCATTTCTGTTTGTGGGTTCAAGATGCCAGTGGGCCTGTGTTGGCTTCAAGATCACCACCTGGGGTTGGAGATTTAGCTCAGTGGTAGAGCGCCTGCCTAGCAAGCACAAGGCCCTGGGTTTGGTCCTCAGCTCTGGAAAAAAAAATCACCATCTAAACCCCAATTCTGAGGGTGCATTCTGTCCCTACACTAAATCTAGTACTACACATTCAGTTAAAACAGAAAGTAGCAAAAATCCTGACTTTGATACTTACCAGCTATTCTGTCTTGAGAGTGTTGTCCTCGGTTTTCTAACCCACAAAATGGGATCAAGAACTCCAACTTTACAGGGTTGCTGGAATTACTAAAAGAGATAAGTGTGCACCAAGTGCTTGGGGCCCAGTGCTACCCATGTGTTAACTTCCTTCCCCATCATGAAATAAAGAGGGAAGAGTGGGTACTCAAGTTAGTATGCAGCTATGGCTGTCGTTAACAAACAAATGTGACCTGTACACTGTTTCAGTTAACTGACTATGCAGATGTCAGTGAGTGGCTACTGTCTGTCTAATATTTTGGTAATGGATGAGTAGCTTCACCCTCACAGATGGAACCTCAGAACCAGATCCCTGGAGATTTTTCTGGACCACACCATGTACTACACAAGAATGAAGTTACAGAAACTAGGAAGATGGTTAAGTGGATAGGAGTGCCTGCTGCACGTGCATGAAGACCTCTAGTATCCACATAAGATGAGCCAGGCGTGGCCATATGTGTCTGTAATCCCAGCACTGGATGGTTGGAGAGGTTGAGACAAGAAATACTGGGGTCGGCTGGCCAGCCAACCTAACTGAAAAACAAACTCCAGGTTCAGTAATAGACAGGTCTTGAAGGAATAAGGTAGAAAGTAAGAGATCAGAAACCTGATATTCCCCTTCTGGAATCTGCAGGCCCATGCCTGGACAAGTGCACCTATACACACATGCACACACATGCATATACCACACACAAACACACATGCACCACCACACATACGCCAAAATGAAACAAAAGAAAGAAGAGAAAAAAGAAAACTAATGGAGTTACAGATATGTCACGCTGAGCTAGTAAAATGTTTAATAAATAATGACAATGTGACCCTTTCTGCCAGCTTGGTACTTAAGGCCATTCATACTCTCTGCTTCTGCTGAGTCACCATTGAGCTGGAGACTATGATTTCCTAAAGCTACCTGGAAGGCTGGCTATGTCATCTCTGGGTATAATGGATCCCAAATATATATCCCACCCCCCAGGGGCCAGGAGGGAGAGGACTGAACTCCTGGGAAGTAAGACGGTGTTTTGTTCTAGTTTCCAAAAAATAGCATTAGATTTCATTCCCAGAAACCGTCCCCTGAATGACTCAAGACAGAGCTAAGGAAACAGAATGCATATTTTTAATTGATTATTTAGTTGAGCCAAATCCCAAGGTGCCTGATAAATTTTTAAATTCTCAATGAGCTACTTGCATTCAGAATAACTCCAAAAATGATATTCTAATTTAGAATGCTACAGGCATGATAGCCATAAATTATTGCACATCAAATTGCTGTTTTGACTAATTGTGGTCTGTATGAAAGGTGACTTCTGCATCCTTCCTTTCTGCTTTCTCCTTCTTGATTGTATATCGGTTCTCAAAATTAGGGACAGGATTCTAATGTTTCCTCCCATTAATAATGCCAACACTTAGGTCATAGAAATTCAGAGGTAGAGACTAAGCTGTTGCCTGCATTCCCCAAGATCTTAGATTTTAGCTTAATAGTTTTGTAACTGCAAGTGTGCATCAGAATCAGCTGGACATTTGTAAAACACAGGCCACTGGTCTTCAGTCCTGGAGTTTCTGATGTAGTATGTGTAGGGTCTAGAATTTGTACTTGGAGCAAGTTTACAGATGTTATTGATGCTTTTAGTTCAGAAATCATACTGTAAGAATCAAGTATCTTAGTTTATTATAGGACGAGATGCAGCGGTCTATCCTCAGGTAACTCAGTAGGTTTTCCAGAGGGCTGCTTTCTAGGGCAGGGCTTCTTAAGCCTTGTGCCCTTTTGCTTTCTATTGTGTGTAGCATGACTCTTAAAAGTTCTTATTAATAAAATCAAACCTGAGCTAGGTATTGGGGCGAACACTGGAAGGTCAGAGAGACAGAACAAACCACAGCTAACTTCACCTGGCCAAGTTCTCGGTTGGTCTTGTTTCCTCAGACTGGAAGCCTCTGTGTCCTCATAAGACTGTGCTTCTTAAAAGCCTGAATGCTTAACCAGCCAAATGCTTCTCCAGGCCAAATGCCTCGAGTTTCTGGTCCTCACACCTTCTATACCTTTCTGCTTTCTACTACCACTCCCTGGGATTAAAGGCTGGCTTTCTGGGATTAAAGGCGTGTGTCACCATGCTTGGCTGTTTCCAGTGTGGTCTTGAACTCACAGAGATCCAGAGGGATTTCTGTCTCTGGAATGCTAGGATTAAAGGCGTGTGCTACCACTGCCTAACCTCTGTTTAATATTGTGGCTGTTCCGTCTCTGACCCCAGATAAGTTTATTAAGGTACACAATATTTTAGGGAACACAATACCACCACAATTGTGTCCACGTACATTTTGTATTTTGAGTGTTTCCCCCACCATACACTATGTTCACCTAGATAGTTTACTTATATTTTCATGTATATGTATATAATTTTACATGGCTATATAAAACCTGGGCACCACAAACAAGAGAACACGTGATATTGCCTTTCTGAGTATGTCCATATGACATGGGATAGAGTTATTTCGGAAGAGGAAACCTCAGTTGAAAAAATGTCCCTACCAAAAGAGCCCAGATCTCTGTGAGTGGGATCACCCCTGGGGCTGTGGTCCTGGGTGCTATAAGAAAGCAGGCTGAGCAAGGCATGAGGAACAAGTCAGTGAACAGCATTCCTCCACAGCCTCTGCTTTCAGATTTTTGCTTTGAGTTCCTATCTTCAATGCCCTGCTGTGGGATGTCTTTCTGTATGCTGTGAATATGTTTTTATTACCATTGGTTAATAAAGAAGCTGCTTTGGCCTATAGCAAGGCAGGATAGAACCAGGAGGGAAATCCAAGCAGAGATACAGGGAGAAGAACAGAGTCGGGGGCAGACACCAGGCAACTGCTGGAGAAGCAAGATGTATTAGAACACAGGTAAAGCCACAAGACACATGGCAACACATAGATGAATAGAAATGGGTTCATTTAAGTTGTAAGAGCTAGTTAGTAATAAACCTCTGAGTGATTATTTTAAACGTGACTGCAGGACCAGGTGGGGCAGAAAAGCTTCCATTTACAATGCCCTCAGTGATGGAGTGTGACCTGAGAGTTGTAAGCCAAATAAACTCTTTCCTCCCCAGGTTATTTCTGGTAATGTTATTTTAGCACAGCAATAGAAATAGTAACCAAGATACTGAGGCAATCTTAATTTCTGTAGTATAATTGTCTTCAGTTATATCCACTTTTTTATGAACAATATAGCTTCATTCCTCTTATTGCTGAAAAACTTCTAGAATCACCTGAGTAGGAAGCCTCAACTAAAGAATTGTCCTGATGGCTAACTTTTATACGAGGGACCCATCCACTGAGGGCAGTGCCATCCCTAGGCTGCCTAGGGCCTGGACTGCCTGAGATAGCTGAAAAAGCCAGAGGGAATAATCAAGTAAGAAGCCTTGCTCCATGACTGCTGCCTCAGTTACTGCCTACATGTTCCTGCTGTAACTGGAGAGCTTTTCTCCAGGTCACACCAAGCCCCGCAGTCCCACAACCCACGTATAAAATAATCACTCAGACGCTTATATTACTTACAAACTGTATGGCCGCGGCAGGCTGCTTGCTAACTGTTCTTATATCTTAAACTAACCCATTTCTATAAATCTATACCTTGCCACGTGGCTCGTGGCTTACCGGCATCTTTACATGTTGCTTGTCCTGGCGGTGGCTGGCAGTCTCTCTTGCTCCACCTTCCTGTTCCCTCAATTCTCCTCTCTGTTAGTCCTGCCTATACTTCCTGTCTGGCTACCGGCCAATCAGTGCTTTATTTATTAACATATTTGTCATACAGAACATCCCACAGCACCCTGCCTTAGCTCCCTTTGATGAGGGACTGTCACTTGGACATATACAATGAAATAAACCCTTTCAAGTCTCTTTCGGTCATGGTCATGGTGTTTATCAAAGCAACAGAAAGCAAACTAAGGCATGCATATAAACCGCTCTTCCTTTATTCAGTCCTCTGTTGTTGGACACCTGGGTTGGTTCCATCACTTAGCAACTGTAGCATGAATCTTAAAAGGTCTTATTAATAAAATCAAACCTGGAGCCAGGTATTGGGGTGAATGCTGGAAGATCAGAGAAGCAGAACAAGCCACAGCCACCTCATCTTGCCAGTTCCTTAGCTGACCCTGTTTCCTCAGACTGGAAGCCTCTGAGTCCTCATCCAGAATGAATCTCAGCTGAACTGCTTCTCATAAATCCTGAAAGCTTAAACTGGCTCTGGTTCCACGTCCTGACGCCTTAAATACCTTTTTGCTTCCTACCATCACTTCCTGGGATTAAAGGCTCTTGTTACCACGCCTGGCTGTTTCCAGTGTGGCTTTGAACTCACAGAGATCCAGAGGGATCTCTGCCTCTGGAATGCTAGGATTAAAGGTGTGTGTGCCACCATTTTCAACCTCTATGTCTATCTAGTGGCTGTTCTGTTCTCTGACCCAAGATAAGTTTATTAGGGTGCACAATATTTTGGGGAACACAATATCACCACAAGCAACTGTGAACAGAGTTACAATAAATATTGATGTGCAGTGTCTCTGTGATATGTTGAACTGGAGTCCTTTGGGTAAATACCCAGGAGTGGTATAGCTGGGTCATATAGATCTATATGTATAAAAGTAGATCTATTTTTGTTTTATTTTGAGAACTCTCCATGCTAGCTTCTATAGGGGCTGAACTAATTTACTTTCCAGCCAGGGTGTAAAAGGGTTCTTCTTTTCCTGGCCAAATACGATTTCTATGCTTGAGATCATTTATGTGATGTATTTGTAGATTTGCAAATATTGAACCATCTTTGCATCTCTGGAATAAAGCTACCTTAATCATAGTGAATGATCTTTTTAATGTGTTCTTGAATTTGGCTTTTAAATATTTTATTAAGAATTTTTGTTTGCATGTTTATTAGGGAGTTTGCCTTATCTTTGTTTGTGCGCGCGAGTGTGTGTGTGTGTGTGTGTGTGTGTGTGTGTGTGTATCAGGTTTTGGTACTAGAGTGATGTCAACTGCATAAGAAGAGTTTGGTAGTATTTTTTCCTTTGCTATTTCATGGAATATTTGGAGATTTGGTGTTAGTTCTCCTTTCTTATAGAATTCAGCAGTAAATTTATATTGACTTCGGTACTTTTGCTTTGAAAAACTTTAAAAATTATTGCTTCAATCTGAACATTTGTTATATAGTTGTGTTTAAATTATCTTATCTTGTTTTAAATTTTTTTTGGGGGGGGTGGTTTTGAGATAGTTTCTCTGTGTAACAGCCTTGGCTGTCCTGGAAATCATTCTGTAGACCAGGCAGGTTCAAACTCACAGAGATCCACCTGCCTCTGCCTTCCAAGTGCTGGGATTAAAGGAGTGCACCACCACCACCCAGCTTGATTTAATTTTTATAGGTCATATGCATCTAAAAAGTCACTCATCTTTGTTAGAATTTTTTTTCAAATTTCATGGAAGATATGTCATTAAGGTATGATCTAATAATTTCCTTAATTTCATTGGTATCTATTGTAGTGACTCCCTTTTCATAGCTAATTTTATTAATTTAGGTCTTCTCTCTCTTTTGATTCATTTGGCAAAGGGTTTGCCAATCTTGTTTAATATTTTGAAGAAACAATTCTTTGTTTCATTGATTCTTTGTATGTTTTCATTTCTATATTATTAGCTTCTTCCCTATTTTTAATTATTTCTTTCAACCTAGCAATTTGGGATTTTTTTGGCTTATTTTTGCTCTGCCAAGGTCCTAAAGTGCATCATTAAGTTATTTATTTGAGATTCCTCTAATTTCTAAATGTAGGCACATGTAGCTATAACTTTCCTCTTCGGGTCGTTTTCATTGTGTTCCATAGATTTATTGCATTGTGTTTTATTTTCATGCCAATCTAGGAATTTGTAATTTTCTTGATTTCTTCAATGACACATTTGTCATCCCATAGTGTCCTGTTTAACCTCCACAAGTTTGTGTATGTTCCATAGTTTCTCCTGCTGTTGATTTGCAGTTCTATTCCACTGTGACTGGATAGAACACAATATATTATTTCAGTTATCCTATATTCATTAAGACTTGACTTGTGTCCTGATATATGGTCTATTTTAAAGAAAGTTCCATGGGCTGCTGAGACTTGTATGTGTTCTTCAGTGCTTGCAACATCTGTTAAGTCCATTGATGTTATTTGAATAAGAATGGCCCCATAGGTTCATATATTTAAATGATTAGTCACCAGGGAGTGGCACTATTTTAAAGATTAGGAGTTGTGTCCTTGTTGGAGGAAGTGTGTCACTGGGGGTGGGCTTTGAGGTATCAAAAGGGCCATACCAGGCCCAAACTGTCTTGCTCTCTCTCAGTCTGCTGCCTGCAGATCAGGATGTAGTTCTCAGTTACAGCTTCATCACCAGGGCGGCTGCCATGGTACCAGCCAAGATGACAGCAGACTAAACCTCTGAAATTGTGAGCAAGCCCTCAGTTAAATGTTTTCTTTTATAAGAGTTGCCTTGGTCATGTATCTTTTCACAGCAAAAGAACAGTGCCTAAAACAATTAACCTATGATATCATCTAATTCAGCAGTTCACTTTTTGCTGGGATGACTGTTCATTGGTGAGAGTGAGGTATCAAAGTCCCCACTACTATGTTGCTTGGATTAGTCAGTGACTTGATATCTTGTAGTATTTGCATCATGAAATTAAGTACACCTGTGTTCAGTGCACATAAGTTTAGAATCATGAAGTCCTCTTGGTGGATGTTTCACTAATCAGTATGAAGTGACCATCTTTTCCTTTTCTAACTAGCTTTAGTTTGAAGTTTACTTTGTCAGATATTAGAACAAAGATATATACTTGTTTCCTGGGTTTGCTTGGAGTTTTTTTTCCTATTCTTTTGCCCTAAGGTAGTGTCTGTATTTTGTTTCTTGGTGGCAAAAGGAAAGAAAGAAAGAAAGAGAGAAAGAAAGAAAAGAAAGAAAGAAAAGGAAGAAAAATAGAAGGATGCTGCCTTTTAATCCATTCTGTTAGTCTTGTGTTGCAGGAGAATTGTTCATACGGCCATTCCACTGTGCCAATAAAGCCACCTTGAATCAGAGGACAGAGTCAGCAATTGGCTGACCAGGACCAGCCATAGAGTTGCTGGAGGACTGAGGAGGACTGCTAGAGAGAGACAGAAGAGAGACAAAGCATTCCATGGAAATTTCCAGGGCTGGTGGATCAGGAGAAATATGGAGAGAAGGTCAACCAATTGACTCTCTGCCATTCCTTGGACTTATCAGGTCTTTATCTCAATTCCTGACTTCTGAGTTTTCATTATACTGGAACGATTTAGGTAATCGTTTCCTCTGGCATCGAACTTGGAGCCTTAGCTCACACCCCAGGCGTCAAACTGCCACAGCTGTGCAATGCCCCCCACCCATCCACCCGCACCAGCCATTTCTGATTGCTGGGCCTCCTGTGCACTAGCATACTATCATCCCTGCCTCAGCCCCACAGCTGTATGGGTGGGTGTCTTCAGCCTGGCCACCAGCCTTGCAGAGCAGCGATAGCCAGCAGAGTACACTGCCAGCCAGCCATGCCAACACTGCTCCTTGGGGGACAGATTGGTTTTCTCTCACACTGTGTCCTGCCCTCCACTGCTAGCTGCAGGCAGGGCAGTCCTATCCCGCACTGCATCCCAGTTGTGTAGATTTCTCCTATCAGTTTCCTTGTGTTAGCTCTTCAGACAGCTCAACCCCTCCCCACAGGGTGCATGAGCAGCCACAGTGGCCCACAGCTCAAGCATGTGTTGTTACCTGTGTCATGAAACCCCTAGAGACCACCAAGGAGCCAGCTTCCAATGCAAGCACACAAGGGTCTTTTTATTGTCAGGTTTGAACCTATACTGCCACCCAGTGGAAATGCAGCAGCAGCCCTAGGGCTCAGGGGTAGGAGGGATTTTAAGGGAAAAAAAACACAAGTCAGGAATTACATGCCTTGGTACTTTAGGATTGGGTGAAAGGGATATGGGGCAAGGTGATTTTTTGAAACTATTGGTCTAGATTTTCAGCACAAAACCACATTTGAAACTATTGGGTTAGACTTTTGGTGCGAAACCACAACCTGCTGACAGGATATCTGGTTATCTACAAGGGCCATAAACTGCTAATAGGATGTCTGCAGGAGCATCTGGATCTTGTTAAACTTTACTGCCCTGTTTCTTAATTGGCTGCTTCTAGGGTATCTGTTGGAGTTGTCATGGCACATTTCTGAGGTTCTTTCTGGAACTGAGTACAGCCCCCGGTCACCAGGTGGTCTAAGATGGCAGCCCTTACCTAAAACGAAATCTGCAAAGTCAAGTCTAGGCCTTCATATTGCCTTCACGTGCGCAATTAACATGGCTTGAGGCACCCTGTCACACCTGCCCTCTGTGCCAATATAGTCAAACCTTATCACTGCAGCTGATTACCCTCACATAGATTTGCCTATGCTGTCAGCATCATCAGCTCTGGTAAGACACTTGGGAATTTTTAAACATGTAATTAGATTTTTTAAAAAATGGGGAGGGGTCTTTCCCATGTTAAGAATCAGAACTATTACAATGCAAGCTCTTTACAGCCTGGAGTTCCTTTGCCTTCTCTATTACCTAAATGATGGTCTAGAATAGTGATTAATTTAAAAGGTTGCTTTTTTACTATACCTTTAAAAGAACAGGATAGAGAAAACGTTGCCTTCACAATGCCTACTTATAATAATTCCCAGTCTGTTAAAAGATATCACTGGAAAGTTCTTCCATGAGGGATGTTAAACAGCCCCACCTTGGGTCAATAATTTGTACAACAGCCATTGGAAATAATTTGTAAACAGTTTCCTCAATCTATAATTTACCATTATATGGATGATATCTAACTAGATGATTCAGATGCAGACACCTTAGAAAAATGTTTGTGTCAGGCGGTAGTGGCACATGCCTTTAATCCCAGCACTCGGGAGGCAGAGCCAGGTGGATCTCTGTGAGTTCGAGGCCAGCCTGGTCTACAGAGCTAGTCCAGGACAGGCTCCAAAGCTACAGAGAAACCCTGTCTCAAAAAACCAAAAATGGAAAAAAAAAAAGAAGAAGAAGAAGAAAAAATGTTTGAAGAAGTAAAGAAAAATTTGCCTTGTTGGGGATTACAAATTGCTCCTGAAAAAATACAAAGGAGATTCTATTAATTACCTAGGATATAATATAGTTTTACAAGAAATTAAGTCACAGAAAGTACAAATCAGGAAAGATCAATTACAAACTCTTAATGATTTTCAAAAATAAAGAAATACCTAATCACACTTTAAAAGATATGCTTAATAAACAGAAAGAGGTAGTAAAGACCCCCCCAGAGATATATTACACAATGCTTTATTAACCCTAAATTTTTAAATGCTAATGAGAAAGGAACAACAGCTGTGGAGAGACACTGGATAGAGAAAAAACCCTCTGAATTAAATCAGCCTGTATACTTTAAAGATGTGTTGAACTCAGAATGGAAACTAAGATATGTGTTATGTTGGGGAAGAGGTTTTGCTTTTATTTCTACAGGAGAAGAAAAGCTATGGATACCATCAAAATTAATAAAGATTAGATTCAAATAGGAATGACTCTTGATTAGAAGAGGTGATAGGTCATCAAACAGTGTGACCATTCAACCTGCCAAGAAGGGAAACTCCCTAAAGTTAAGGTTGGGGCAGGGTTTTATTTTTGCAGGAGAATGAAAGCATCCAACTAAGAAATCTGAAGACCATTGGACAAATGAGACATTTGAAGAAGGATGAATCATCCAGAGAAAATGTCCCAAGAAGAAGAATAAATTGGCCTAATGGTATAGCACATTTCCAACAGGATAGAATTTCATAAATTTTCCCAAATATTTGTTTCTGCTGTTCTCTACAGACACATAATGCAAATGATCTTTTTGTAATCCCAATTCAATTAAAAATTAAAGCTGGCTTTCAAGTTGGAGCATGGCTCTCTCCTTCTCTAAAGTTAACCATGCTTGTTAAAGGGAAATTGAAAATCTCTGTCTCATGGCAGAAGAGCCACCTGGTATAGGATAGAAGAAAAACCAAAATTAGGGACTATTCTATTACTACTAATCTCATAATCCTTTGGTTTTGACTCTTTAAAATTTTTCTTAAGGTATAAATATTATCTCAAAATTTTATCTCAAAATTTATGTCTCAAAATTTATAAGATTAATATATGTATATATTTAAACCTTCTGTCATAATATTAATAGTCATATAGAACACTAACTAATTCTAGATATAGGCTTCATCTAGCTTCCCGTATGTGATTTTGGGCTTGAGTACAAAGCAGGTAATTAGGAACTAAATTTATGTATCCCAGATGTATTTAATAGATTTGTGGTTCTTTAACCTCTCTGCTATCTGCAACATATGACATTTAAAATGTTTAAGTTTTCTGCAGTGAACCATGACCATTCCTAACAGCAAACCAGAAGTCTCCAAAAGGATGTTGGGGCCCCATAATGATGAATCCACCTGAATTGTGGTAACACCACTAAGGTGACAAACACCAAAGACTGCAAAACTTCTCAGGACAACTTCAAAGGAGTTAGCTAAGATGGTTTAGCCTTGTAGACTACTCCAGTCAGGACTTCAGATAAGCCTTGCACTCTCCCATCATACCAAGAGTGGACAACAGCTAGATCTCCCAGAACTGATTTCAATTTTTTCAGAGTCCCCTAAAGATGCCATCACCCCCAGACAACAGGAAGTAATTTTAGGAACAAGATGCCCACATTCCCAAGGGGTGGGGTGGGTGGTTTTTGGTCATTTGATGGATGATTGCTGTCATTTAAGGTGGTTGGTTACAAGTTGTTATAAGCCATAGTCAAGGAAGAAACTAAGCAATAGAAATTAGGCAGGGATCTTGCTCTGCAAAGAAAAAGGGGAGATATAGAAATGATAGGACAAAAGGGTAGATTATTGAATCCTCTTTAAAGTTAAAAAATACTACTAGTTTCAAATATTTTATATTGGTATGGATTTATGCATATTGACACAAATCTAAGGTTATTTTTGTTATACTGTGCTAATTGTTTCTATTTCTTGTTTAAGGTATTGTACCTGTGCAGCTTATTTAAAAATGTGAAGTTCTAGTCCTTGAAAGCTAATTAGGATAATAAAGAAATACAAGTGAGTGGAAGGATGCTGCCTTTAACCCCTTCTGCTAGTCCTGTGTTGCAGAATTGTCCATGTGGCCATTCCACTGTGCCAATAAAGCCACTGGAATCCAAGGACAGAGTCAGCGATTGGCTGACAGGGATCAGCCATAGAGTTTGCTAGAGGACTGAGGAGGTCTGCTAGAGGAAGAGAGAAAAGGCATTCCAGGTCTGGTGGATTGGGAAAACATGGAGAGAGAGTCAGCCAATCCACTCTCTGCTGTTCCTTGGATTCATGAGGTCTTTATCTCAATTTCTGACTCCTGAGTTTTTATTATACTACAACAATTTAGGTAATTGTTTCAGTCTTGGGCCTTTCAGTTGACCATTTGGAAAGTATTTATATTCAGAGTTATTATTGAAAGTTTGGTTTATTCTTCCTAGTGACCCAATGAGCGTGTTTATCTTCCTCTTTGGTCTAATTCCTCTAAGTATCTTCTGTAGAGCTGGCTTAGTGGTGATTAATTCCTTTACCTTGTTTTTACTGTGGCAAGATTTTCTGCCTCTGGCAATAGTAACAAATAGTTTTTCCAGGTTGGCAGTTGTACTTGAAATATATCACTTTAAGCCCTCATGGATTTTAAAGTCATTTTTTTTTTTTTTTTTTTTTTTTTTTTTAGGGTCATGTTTTGAGATAGGGTTTCTCTGTGTATCCCTGGCTGTCCTGGAACTGGCCTTTGTAGACCAGGCTGGCCTTGAACTCAGAGATCTGCCTGCCTCTGCCTCGTGAGTGCTGGGATTGAAGGCATGCACCACCCCCACTCCCCACCCCCAGTGATTTTAAAGTTTCTATTGAGAAATCTGCTGTTACCCTAGTGGATCTATATTTTTTTCTAATATTTTATTTGTTTGTTTGTTTACTTATTGAGGTAAAGTTTCTCTGTGTAGCCTTGGCTGTCCTGGAACTCACTCTGTAGACCAGGCTGGCCCAGAGCTCTCATGTCTGCCCTCTAAGTGCTATGATTAAAGAGAAGCCTATCTTCGTACATGACTTGGCATTTCTTTCTGCTTTCAATATACATTGACATCTGTACATGAGTGACTTACTCATAACATAATGAAGCACATTCTTCTCTGACCCTGTGTTGCAAATGTCTCCTGTGTCTGGATAGCATCTCTTCCCTTAACTTGAAGATACTTTCTGCTTTAATTTTGTTAAAAATATTTTCTGTGCCTTCAGAATAATATTATCTTCTATGTTTATGACTTTCATGGTTTTTTTTCTGTATTTTCACATGTATTTTGAAAGTATTGCTCACACTTTCTTTTTTAATTTATCTTTGTCCTTGTTTGCATGTTCTGATTTCTCCACTTGATCTTCAAGCTCTGGTATTCTGTCCTCCCCTTGATCCATTTTAATAGTGAGGCTTTTTGGTTTACTTACTGCTTTATATTTCTAATATTTCAGTTTGGTTTTTCTCCAATATTTCTATTTCTTTAATTCATGTTTCATACCCTGTATGGACTTTCTTATTTCATTCAGCTATTTGTGTTCTCTTAGAACTCAAGAGTTTATTTGTGTCTTCTTTAAAGTTTTTGAACATATTCATAAATTCATTTGAATTCTTTAGTACTTCATATAATGCACTCTCACTGGAGGTGATTCCTGTGGGATTAGTCACTTCTGAGTGGCTGTTGGTTGCATAATTGTACTAGGGACTTGTGCATCTGAGGTTTTCTCTTGGTTGAAATTCTTTTTTTCTTTTTGTTTGTCTATGTGTATGTGTTCTTCTGTGTGTGTATGTTTGTGTGTGTGTGTGTGTGTGTGTGTGTGTGTGTATGTTTGTGTGTGTGTGTGTTTGACACTTAGTTGTAGATGGATTTTTCTTTGAGCCACCAGCTCATAAAAAAACAACATGGAGAAACTTATTGATTATGAAAGTTCGACCTTAGCTTAGGCTTGTTTTTAACTACCTCTTATAACTTAAATCAACCCATTTATATTAGTCTATGTTCTATCATATGGCATTATCTCTCTTCCATTTTGCACCTCCTGTTTCCTCTCCTTGTCTCCTGGTGGCTCCACCCTTCTTCCCAGAATCCTGTCTGTCCCCAGAAGTCCCACCTAACCTCTTTCTAGCTATTGACTGTTCAGCTTTTTATTACATCAATCACAGCAATACATTTTCACACAGTGTACAAACGTCTCATAACATTGAGTGTCTTCTTCTATTGCTCTCTACTATTTTTTTTTCTGGATGTAGTGAACTTTATTGATGGTATTTGTGAGAATAGAGCTCCTTGGCCCTTCCCCATCTCCTGGAGGTCTGAGATAGAAACTGTGCAGAGAGATGTTCATTTGTGTTGAGCGCTGGGTTGGGGCAAGGACTCCACAGCAGTTGAGGATCCCTTTCTTCCTCTCATGTTCTTGCTGAGCAGAATGTCAGATCCTCATGTACACTGGCAGTAGGAACCTGGAAGGCTTCCCATTCAGCTCTCCAATGACCTTGCCCCAAGATTTAAAGTACGAGTGGATACAGGGATGATGTTCTGGGCCATACAACATAATTTCCAAGAGAGGCCATTCACAGTCTTCTGTTTGTGGATGATGATATAAACTTATGGTCATGAGTCCCACAATGATGCCAAAGTTGCCATGGACGACCTTGGTCAGGGGAGATAAAAGTAGTTGTTGGTACAGGAGGCATTGCAGAAGATTTTCAGTGAGTCATTGTACTACTCCTGGTACATGCCCATCACAGACATAGTGCAATTAGAAGAAGGGGAAGAGATGTTGACCCTTTTGGCTTAACCTTTCAAGTGGACCTGGCCTTCTCTATGGATGTGAAAACACCAGTAGATTCCACAACATATTCGGCACTGGCATCACCACATTTGATAATGGCAAAATCTCACTCCGGAAAGATGGAAATAGTCTTCCCATTGACAATAAATTTCTTTTTAACCTCTCTTTACTGTGTCACAGAACTTGTGGGTAGAATCATACCTGATTGAGGTCAATGAAGGGGTCGTTAATGTCAATAATATCTACTTTGTTAGACTTGAAGGCAACCCTGCTGGCCAGGTGTCCAGTGTAGACAAATCCATTCATTTCAACCTTCACCATCATGTCTCAGGGATGAACTAGTACTGCATGAGAAGATGCAGTTGTTCCAGGGATGGAGGGGAGAAGAGATCCTCTACCTTAATTTTTTGAGACAGTATCTCATTGTACCAAGCCCCAGGAATCCTCTTCTCTTTAGCTCCACAGTTCTGGGTACACATATGTGTTGCCAGCCTGGATTTTTAACATGGATTTGGAAGATCAGAACTCAAGTCCTCATGACTGTCAGCAAGTCAACTGAGCCATCTCCTCAGCCCCTGGATTCATTTATTTTTAAATATTTTAAGTCAATCTCAGTCTTTCAGATGAAATATTTTCAATATTGAAGAGGAACTAGGCTGTTGTAGCATTGAGATGCTGTTTTTTACCGCTATAGTGGTAGTTGGGGAACAAGGCTCACTTCCCAGTACTCTCTTGAAATTAGAATACCATCTGCAAACATGACTATTACAGGGTAGCCCCACAATGAAAGTACAATAATAATCAAACAAAAAAATTAATCATCCCAAAGTACCATTATTTTAGGAAATAAAGGGGTGCTGGTAATAGTATGCATATTAATATATTAGTTACTATGGGTATGAGTGGGAAGGAAAAGAGGAAAAATAAAACAAAACAATATAAAACAACAAACAAACAAACAAAACCATTGGGACTCAGAGCAAGACTAGTGATTAGTATTGAATTGAGAGAAAAGCTTGGAAGAGACACACACTTAGAAGAGGGAACAAGCCGGGCGGTGGTGTCACACACCTTTAATCCCAGCACTAGGAAGGCAGAGGCAGGTGGATCTCTGTGAGTTTGAGGCCAGCCTGGTCTAAAGAGTGAGTTCCAGGACAGCCAGGACTGTTTCACAGAGAAACCCTGTCTCGAAAAACAAAACAAAACAAACAAAAACAAAAAATAGAAGAGAGGACAATAGTGTGAAGAAAAAGTGTGGTCAGGCAGTTTGGGTAGAGGGTTGGCAGAAAGGGGAGAGTAATATAAAAATGCTATCAAATGACAAAAGTCATTCCCGGCTTTCAGGAGGCTAAGACATAAAGACTCATAGCCTGGTTAGTCCGGGGATTTGGGGAATGGAAAATGAAAAGGGAAGGAGTAGGGAGGGAGAAGGGGTGGAATGGGGGTGGGGAAGGACAGAACAGCACAGAGCTGGCCTGCTAAATTGGCACTGGGTTATTAAGCAAAGGAATAATAAATTGGAGGGAGAGAGAGCTCGATGGAGTGAAGGGTACCGAAGCAAGCTGGCCTTTGTCAACACAAAAACACAACTCTCATCTCAAAGAGAATAAGAGCTAGTTTATTCTGGAGCCAATTTTTAGTGACCACGTCCCAGGAACATAGCTTTAGGTCTCCCCCAAATACCATGTTCCAATGTAGAAGCAGTTTCATCAAGTTTTTATAGCCACAAAACAAAGGAAAGTTATAAATCAAGGAAGCTTTCAAGCACATTGGTGGAAACATTAAGAAGGTAGTTAAAGCACAGTGGAGACATCTCAGCCACAGGCCTCGGATATTATCTCAGCCCTTTGATTTGTAGAGAATAGGGTTTTGTTAATACATTCCAAAGGGTTTTATCTGCTTATCAGGGTTTTAGAGCCAACACAGAGGTAGGCAAGGAATGGCTCTTAGACCAAGAAAAAGTGTAATTAGCCCCTAGGACCGCAACATTCCAAACTCTCCACAGTCCTTGAAGTTTTAATCAGTCAGCTGGCCTTTGTGGAGACAGCTCCTTTCCAGGGTTGCTTGTTTACAGCGTTTCTTGCTTTGCTGGATTCCATCTCAAGTCTGAGTCTCTGGGCATCCTTTCCCTGACTCCCAGGAGTCTGCGGTGCAGACATTCCTACTCTCCCTCAGGGTCTCCCTCAGGGGTCATTCAGGGTCTCCCTCAGGGGATCTGTTTACAACTGTGGCCTGGTCACCAGTCAGTGCTTCCCAGGTGGCTTCTCAGATACTGGCCACATGTCCAGGTGCCTGTCAGACCACTGGGTGCCGGTGATGGTCCTATTCTTATGTGATCTTTTGTTCATTCAGTGTTGCAATCCCTCTGCCTGAGAATTTTACACAACCTTGGGTATACAGTATATGAAATATGTTTGTAAACCAAACCTTTACTGATGACAAATCATAAAGTTATGTATATTATATATCAATTTTTCTTTATTCTTGATAATTTCATACAATGAAACATAGTCATATTCATCCAGAGTCCCTCCAATATAGCTCCTTTCAGTTTCATGTCTTATTTTTTTCCTTTTAATTTTTTCGATAATTCACTAAGTCCAGCTAGTGTTTCCAATGTTCATATTATTGTGGGGCCATTTATATTAAAGCAATTCTTTGGTATGCATATAATTTTACCTTGTATTAAAGATAGAATCAAATTTCCATGGTTAATGAGCTGGATGTGTTTGGTTATTTCTATATAAAAAATAGGGGGTTGGAGAGATGGCTCAGAGGTTAAGAGCACTGACTGCTCTTCCAGAGGTCCTGAGTTCAATTCCCAGCAACCACATGGTGGCTCACAACCATCTGTAATGAGATCTGGTGCCCTCTTCTGGCCTGCAGTCATACATGCTGTATACCTAATAAATAAATAAACCTTTAAAAATAAATAAATAAATAATTTATGGCTGAACATTTGATACTGAAGGATGTAGAGTAATATCAGTGTTTTTCATAGTTGACCTATGTTTTTACTGTATAATTGTCAACGCTGAAAACCACACTTCCTGTAAACACAAAATGGCAGAAGTATGTTTGGCGCCATTTCAGAAACTGTTGAAAATTTTGTCCTAATCCCAAGCAAAATTTATTCGATGTCCTTTTTATGAAACTCCTGTCAGCAACTCCAACAGCATCCCCACATAATACAGTCCAAAGGCAAACGAACCTTAATACACGCTGAGTATTGATGATAGGAAAGGATTAAGTGCTTTGATTTTCTGTAATTAAGCCATCGTGTTTCTAGAAGAGTGGGAAACTGAATGTACAGTAAAAGTGCTGCTATTTATAACATATAATCATCTCAAACCCAAGCTGAGGTGCTTTAGGCCCAGCTCATCGGAGCTGTGTTGCCTGATGGCATGCACAATGCAAAGTGTACGTGTCGTATGCTTAGTAAAAGGCTCCAGTGAAGTCACATGATGCCCCTTGGGCAAGCATTGCCAGAAGCATCTCAGATTCATTACATATTTGGTTTTGAATTCATTTTTAGCTGCACATTGCAAAATCTTTTGCCATGGCCAAATTTGTTGCAAGCCCTACATTCAGTTACACAACGCCATACAGGGTCGTGACCCACAGCTTAAGAAGCTGGGTTTTAGGGTATAGGTGGTTTCCCCTTTGTTGTTCTCTCTTCTAGTTCTAGAGATCAAACCCAGAGTCTCATCAATGTTAGCCGCCACTGAGCCAAACCCCAGTTCTAGTCCATGCATTTTAAGTTCAGGTTGCAAAAGCCATGGCCTCATCTTTGCAATAAGGGGAGCTTTTTCTCCAATAGGCCTGCTGAGAGGGGAGGGCTTCACTGGAGAAGCATGGGCTTTCCTATCAAACAGATCTGGAACAGGATGAGGTGACCCATAGGCTGGCCTTGAGATTGTAGGTAAATTACTTAAGTCCTGCTTTCTTCATCTGTAAGTTAGAAATCATCGTTGAGTCTGAAGATCTGAGGCTGCTGAAGCATAATGGAAAAACTACTTGACACTGAGACTCGAGAGTCCAAACATCTAATTAATGGAACATCTCATTTGGCTTCTTTATTTTCAGATATGGAAACAAAGGTCCAGGGAAAGTGTCTTTCTTAGCCCAGCTCTTGTGGCATGTAGCAAAGTGTGGACCCGAACTTGGCCCTTTACACAGGTGCTGGGAAGTGAATCCTGCGAATGCTAAACCTGCACTCTACTGCTGTGTTCCATCTCCACCAGAACCTGCTGTTGGTTAAGCGCTGGCGCTCTCGTCCATGCCAACGGAAGAGAGCGCTGGATGCTGAGGTGGCAGAAGAATCACGAGCCATGGTTACCTTTCTAGAGCTTTATTAGAGGGAGAGGGGGAGGGGGAGGGGGAGGGGGA